>JAVLVB010001306.1:1310292-1334977 GCA_032876305.1 Orestias chungarensis
CTGCCTGCTGAATCCAGAGGAGTGAATGCTGCAAGTCAATGACTCGATGCAATCTGCTGGGGTTCCTTAGATTGGAAACTTTTTCAAATTGATTTGTTAGAATGTATCCTTGATTTTAATTGATTTTTTGTAAAGTGCCTTGAGACGACACCTGTTGTAAATTGGCGCTATATAAATAAACTGATTCTTGATTCTTGATAGTTGAAGTAAAGAAAGCTAATTGCAAATGCTTAAAAAAGCAGCAGGAGAGTTAATAGAGTTATACAGCACATCTATCTATCTATCTATCTATCTATCTATCTATCTATCTATCTATCTATCTATCTATCTATCTATCTATCTATCTATCTATCTATCTATCTATCTATCTATCTATCTATCTATCTATCTATCTATCTATCTATCTATCTATCTATCTATCTATCTATCTATCTATCTATCTATCTATCTTTTAAAAACTTACAACTGCCTCAATATTATTATTCCAAAACCTAATTAGGGTGATGAAATCAACTGTAATATGAACTCACTTCATGCCTTTTTTATTTTTTATTTAACTCAAACTTCTTCCCGACTTTGTGTTTTTACCCACAGATCAACTATAGACGGAGGGATGGATGGTGATGAAACCTCTGGGAGAAACGTCTCAGTCAAGGAAAATCTGCGGAGTGGAGCTGGAGAAGGTGGGAGGAGGGTGTGTCGGGTGAGGCTGAGAATGGTGAGAGCCTTTTCTTCAAGTTGCTCTGCCCAAACATGACGGCTTGTTTACCTGTCAGGTTGTTGCTTTTGTCTGGGCCTCCCACGGGAGACAAAGGAGAAGGAGCTTTAGCTACTTACCGACCAGGACCACCAGTGAAGTGTGTGTGTGTGTTATCTACCATGTGCGCTGGACTGTTTGCCTTTGGGCGTGCTCATTTAAATGTTTTTACAGTTTTTCTATACCTGCACACCCGTGTACATTTATATCAACGTTCCTCTGCTTTTATGACCGTAGACGCACATCTGTGTGCCGTCCTAGGCTCTTATTGTATTTGTTGTTGGGTGTGTTTGTGTACTAGTGAAAATATGTGTGACTAATTGTTTTTTGGGATACTGCCAGTGCAGTGAAGGGTTGTGGGACTGGGTTTAGGGTCAGGAGTTTTTTTTGTTGTTGTTGTCTATATGTTAGGGTCAGTTTAAGTGTTTTAGCTTTACTGTTGTCATTTTAACCCAAATACTCAATATATGATGACACATTATGAAGCATCACAGAAATAATACACTTACATATTTAAAGATCAATTGCATTGAACATTTAATAAGGAACCAGTTTGATTAGCATCTCAAGGCTTTTTTAAACCTTATTGAGTCAAATAAACATGACAAGGATTCACCAGGCAGCTGGCTTAAAATGCTAAACAGATCGTATTTAATCGTAAAGGTGTAACATCTTCGTCATGAGTCAAGTTTCGTACTTTACTCACAAGAAAACGAAGAATCTTACTTGACGCTAAACCTTTGAGCTCCAGTACGACACAACTGAAAATGCATGTTACTTGAGTAAAATAGAAGTTTACCTAACCTAGAAATGTAGTTATGTCATTTTTATTTTTTCCATTTTACTATTATTTCTATCTTTCTCTTACTTCTCAAACTTACTTATTGTATTTATAATCATACATATTTTATATTTCTATTTTATTGTTTAGATATTTTTTAGAACCCTCTTCTTACTGTCATCATTTGCTGACGAACATAAAATACAATAATTGCACAACATCGCGTCCCTATTATTGCAATAAAATAATGTTAATGCTTTAGGATTTTTAAATATTTAATCAAGATTTAAAGTGAGGACAAGATTTTTAATAAATCTCTTGAGAATATTGTTGTTTTGTTTTGAGGCCATATTTCTATAGTATTTATCAGTTTGAATATTAAAGTTTGTTAAGAAATCCTAAATTTAGAACGATAAGGAGATATTTTATATTTGCCCCCAGCTGTATTGTAAGAGTTATGTCAACAAAAGAAAACATTAGATAGCAGAGATAAAAACCGAAAACAAGTAGAGACTACACAGTAAAGCAAAATACAAGTTAACCAAACTATGCAGTTTGAAATAAACAGCAGAGGTAAATTTTTATCTACTACAAAAGTGTACAATGATAAAACCCGTTTGTTTGTTTTATTTATGTTTTTACCCAACCAAAAGATTTTTGGAATAGAGAAACATGTGCAAAGAAAAGCAGGAACACCAAAACGTGCAAGCTTAAAAATGTGAAATTATATATCTTTTTAAATGAAGGGAAAACTCGAACACTAAACTGTAGTACTATACTCATAATAGTGAACTATCTCAAGTCTCAAGTAGGTTAACAGTTATTCTGAGCAGAACCGCGATACTAAAACAAGTCTCTGATTATTTCTAACATTTAGCAGAGTTATATGTAAATAACCTTTAGGTTAGTTTATTGTTATACTGATTATAAAACAACTTGTGGATGAACAGCACTAAAATTTTTAGAGCAATGTGGCAGAGATGTTGTTTAATTTCAGCTCAGAGACCGAAACAAAATCTTACTTCATCAAAGATGAGATGCAAAAACATTTTAAAGCAGATTGTAAATAACTTTTTAAGAGCACTCTACTTTCAGAAACGTTGATCCATCCATGTGAAAAAATGTTGCGCCATTGTCCATGGTGTCTCTAATTATAGACAAAAGGTTGTATTAACAAACAGCTTTCTTCCCATGATCTTATTTTTTGAAGGATTTCTGAAATCCTGCCTCTAAATCTGAAAATAGACCATGTCAGTACTTCGGTAAACATATGAAATTGCATAATACAAGAAAAAATGAAACAAAAAACATAATAATCCTTTTTTCCAGAAAGAAAATAGTATTATTATTAAAGAAAACACAAAAAATAGATAAAAAAATAATATAATAAGGCAGCCATCAGTTCTAAGCTAAACTTGCAACTTGGTTTGGCAAAAAATAAATAACATAATATACATTTCACCTACCCGTAAAGTCATTATAATTAAATTTAAAAAACAAAGCACTGACCTTTATTAAATAATACATAACTATATCTGTTTTTTTTTTTTACATTGACACAGAAAACAGTTCCTCAGTGTAATTAGGCATTACTAATTATTATTAGTATTATTTTAACAAGGTAAAGTTAGTTGGTTTAGAATAAATATATATGTTCATAAAGTTTTATTAAAACTTACACTAAAGTCAATATCTTGACCCAGATAAAGTTAATAAACTGTCTGTTTCTGCAGAATCTGCACATTTTGTACGAAACATACATTAAAACTATTTAGTTTTTAATATTTTTCTCAGCAGCGAAAATGATGGGAATGGGTGAGATTCTTCCTCGGGACTTTCTGAAATCAGAAGCTGATTAAAGAGGCTCAGTTGTCCCTCACACATGTGACACCTTAAGGTCTGAGCAAACAGAGCTGCAGCTACTTGCTTTGCATTTTTCCCCTCTCCTTTGATTCCTGCCCGTATGAGGAAACTCTGCAATAATTCAAAGCTATTTCGACATTGCTGGATCTGTTACGGCGCAGTCGGTGCTTGTGTTTAATTTTGTGTGTCTTAAAGCTTTAGCTGCTGCCTGTGTGAGTGTGTGTGTGTCCTGGTTTAACAGCATCTACCTGTGTGGCGGTGGGTAAGCCCAGTAAATCTCTGTTTGTCTCAGTCTGAGAACCATAATGCTGTGACTCACTGCGAAAGCTGCCGAGCTAAAACCCAAAGCACTCTATCTATCACAGAAATCAACAGTCGCCACCGTCATTTACCAAGCTAATCCTCAAAGGCCATATTAATATGTTAAGTATGGGTGTGATTAAATGATGCTAAAGGAGCCTGTAAACTGTCACAGTTTAGTTGATGTTCCCATCTTTGTGTGGCCAGTGAGGATGAGCTAAATGTGTGTGGGTGATGTTGTAGTCTAGTTTTTTTCGTTTTTTCTCTGTTGAGGAGAGGTGGGGCTCTTTTCTTCTGTGACTTGATGGTTTTAGTCTGAAATGCTGAAACATGTTACTTGCATTTCAACAAACTTTGTCTCTTACGCTCCAAATGAATGGGCACGATCTTTGATTTTTTTTCCCCCCTCCTTTTGAAACAAAATTCAATCCACAAACAAATCATCTGTGAAACAACTGTTACTTAGAAAGTTTATGAACACGAATATTAAATGAGTATTACCTCTAAAAATGCTTTTTACCGCTTACTTATCAGTATCTTTCCTGCAGTTGACAGACGTCTAATTGAGTTTTCAATAAGTTTAAAGACTTTTATTTTTTACTTTTAAAATACTCCTTTACCCTCTGTAGAGAGTGGATGAAGTTCTTCTTATTATATCTTGATCCAGACAGAAAATAATCTGGGATTATGCTTTCTCCTTCCATCATTTTGGACAGTCTTCTTTTGAACACAAACATGGCTGCCAGTTAATCTTTTTACGCAGGAAAACTTGGAGAGCTGTGAGAGATTTTTAAATTAGTCAAGTCTAGCCTGGCCACATGTTTAACTACCTTCTAGTCCAGGGGTCCACCAGTCGATGGTGAGAGGAGGGCACGTAGATCACACTGCATTAAACGAAGTAGATGACAGCATCCATCCTTCTGTTTGTCTGTGGATTCACATACCGGGCAGCTAACTGATGCGCATTTAAGCACGCATGCAAAACGTTAGCTTTGAGTTAGACGCTTTAGCAAACTACCGTGTCATGTAGAGAGTCTCTCTTACTTAGTGACGTCCCCGGGACCGGATGTGTGTGGTGGCAATGTGAAGGAGGGGCTCAAATCTGGTGGAGCTGTAGAGATGGAGGCACATGGAGGGTGCGAGCTGCTGTACGAATGAACATTGTGTTTTACTTTGTATTTTGGCTTAGATGAGCTTCAAGAATAAATAAAAAAGCTCAATCTGACTTATCCGCATCTGCTTGTGCTTGGGGAGAACCACACACTCCAGAGTGAGTTACTGCATTCATGCAAGACAAACTAATATGTATTATAGATAAAATTTTAATTCATTAAAAAGTACTTAAACAGAAAAGCACAAAATATAAAATAATAATTATTCGAATAATATAAAATAAATAGCCCCTACTCTAGTCCTAATAACTGGTTACCATTCAAAGAACCTGTAGATGCGCCTCCAATTACCTAACAGTGCTGGAGATTAGATGAAAGGGACAAAAATGATCAGTTTTTTATATATATAATATTTCACATGTGACAAATAAGACTAGGGTAATTTTAACCTTGAAAGTTTCTAAACAATTGTCTTTAAATCTGATTAGATAACTGTGGGTGTTAACATGGCTGGTTGTACAAATTACTTTGCAAGTTAATCCCTGCTTACCCACCTGGCCGCACCAATATTCAAGTCATTACAGGCCCACAAGCCCAGATATGTCTATCTACTGTATCGTAACCATGTTCTGAACAAAAAAATAAACATTTTTTTAAACCTCAACCGTTCAGAAACTATGTTTTTCCTTCAGACCTGAATGCCTCTGATCATATAAGTGATCCTGGTGGGTTTCCTTTTGAGCTGTAACTTTGATCTCTCATGTTATTAGCAGATAAACAAATAAAGAAAAGTGTGTTAAAGGCCAAATAAATGCCAGTATGTTAAACAGCTCAGAAGCTTCCTGTAAACAAGCTGAATTCAAGCACACAAAGTTTACCATTTTACAATCTCTGAAAAGGATATCCATCCATTTTCTGTACACCCTTGCCCCTATTGGGGTTGGGTGGGTCTGCTGGCGCCTATCTCCTGCTTACAACAGGCGAGAGGCAGTGGTACACCCTGGACAGGTTGCCAGTCCATCGCAGGGCAACACAGAGACATACACATACTCACACCTAAGGACAATTTAGAGTGCCCAATTAGCCTAACAGTCATGTTTTTGGACTGTGGGAGGAAGCCGGAGTATCTGGAGAGAACCCACCCATTCACAGGGAGAACATCAAACTCCTTGCAGAACGACCCAAGACCCAAGGTGGATTTGACCCCAGAGCCTTCTTACTGCATGGCAACAGTGCTATCCAATGCGCCACTGTGCAGCCCTCCCTAAAAGGATATGTAGAGATAATATGTGAAGCCTAACCAACGTAGAAAAAAAAAAAAGCACTGAGTCATACTTGGTTTTTAATATTTCTCTTGCTGCTCCTTTCCTGTCCATTCTCATTTTCCATTTTCATCAGATCGGGTAAGCCGTTTTTGTATTTCATCCAAACCAGCAGCCATGTGCATGAAATAACATTTAAAACCAGAGAAGCTTCCACGGCTTTGAGCTTGTCCCACATCAGGGACAAAAGATACAGCTTGCTCCTTCAAGAGTGCATTAACGCCTTTGTTTGTTTGTTTCACTTTAGATTCAAATTTGAGGGCTTGGTCCAACATGGACGTACTTCTGACTGAGCATATCCCTGTTTCAGAAGGTCTCATGTGGTCATGGTTTCCTTCTCTATCCATTGTCTCTCCCCCACTTTTCTTTCCCACCCTCTCTCTGTCATGCTTCTCCATATTTTTCCCACTCCCTATATCTCTTTCCCCATCTTCATCCTAAGAAGCTCACGCCACCCCCTAAATCCATCCATCCTTCCTTTTTCCCCATGTTGTGTAAAAACCAGCTGCTTCTCTTTTTCTGTCCTGGACTGGTGAGCTGAGTGCTGTGGTGGGAAGATAAATCCTGCTGGACATATTTCTTTGAGACAGGGAGAAAGATGGGGGGAGAGAGAGATGCAAGGGAACACATTAGAGGGTTTTAGGGACAGAGGAGACACAGGGCGAGAGGACAAATGGTGAAAAACGAGAAGAAAAGACTGAAGACAAATTTCGGGCTGTAGCAAGGATCTGTTGAGGCTGTCAGGCTTTGATCTGATCTACACATTGTGTATTACTCTGTCTTTGAATTTGGCTAGCTTGAGACGCTCGAGGCCAAGGTTATAGGGTTAGAGCTGTCATTCCTGTTATAGAGCAGAAATTTTTTTAATGTTTAGGGTTTTATTTTTTCAGGTTATATTTTATGATAAAGGATTGTTAGATAAAAAAAAACTGGCACTGGTTTTACTTGACAGTGGTTTTTATGTGTGTATACATAAAACAAAAATTACCTTTGGCAGCATCATGCTCTGTCTGAGTTTTTTGACAGTGTTTTTAATTTTGTTTTTTATTGAACAAAGTTTCAAAATTTGTGTTGAAGTTTTGGTTTTCAACTGCTAAGAGTTAGTAATTAGACGTTTAAATTTATGCTCTAATCTTGAACCAATTAAAACGTTTCCTCTCATGTTCTTCTGCAAATGGCCTTTATTACATACCCACAATTTATTGCTCTTCTAAAGTGACCAGTTTAAAATCTATTGATACTCTTTAAAAAAGTCCTACTGCTGCCAGCCAACGACAAGATCAACAAAAAAACTTGGAAACCTATTACAAAGTCAGGACAGCAGATGCCAAGATACTCCAAGCAAAGAAACTGAATCTAACTGTATTTCAACAGTGCAAAAATGTGAAAAAATTGTTTTTTTAAGCCACAGGTCTGTTTTCAGTAAGTTTCAACAAAGAGAAACAAAACATGCATCTAATTTCCCTCGGATTTTAGACGGAACAAAGAGAATAAAAGTTTTCAGAATATACATTTATACTTATTACATTTCATCCAAATTTAATCTCCATGGAAATGAATGGAGATTTGGTTTGATTTTGTCAGTTGATAAAAGAAAAGTGGGTTTTGGGTTGGGTTTTGATAGATTAAACCTTGTAAAAATGTGTCAGATTTGTTTTAATTTTTAATAAGAATGTTATGAATGGCATTTATTGAAATTGTGATTCCTAGATCAACCAGCGTTGGAGTTGTTAAAATGTACACACAAATTTGCTGTGATGCACACCACATTGGGTCATTGATGTTCAGATTTGATTTAACTTTGTTTGAAGTAGGTAGTTAAGTAACGAGGAGATTTCAAACCAGGTGATTTTGGTGGTTTGTGATTTTTTGGGAGTAAATACATAATTCACCAATGATACGCGTTAAACATATGGCCTGAGGTCACTGACTAATGTTTAGATTAGTTTGATTTTAAATAAACTGCATAAAACTATGTCAGAATACAGGCTGAAAGTTTTGGATTGGAGATTCTTCTTTTTAATGAATGACCTCAGATGCGCTAAAGTATGTAGTTTCTGGTGTAAACATCGTACTACACTTGAAATAAGACAAAGTAAGGTTTTATTAAGCTATAGGAGTTTGTTTTAAGAATAAAAAAGGCAGATTTTTTGCATGTTCCTATATTTTTTCACTTAACTTAAGTGTAGAAGCTGCCAATAAAAGTAGGACCTTTGGACGATATTTAAACACTATTGGCTTAAAATAAAGCTCTTACTGTTTCCTGAAAGGTTATGTATGAGTTAGATTGGGCTTACTTTAAGTGGACTTTTAAAGACTAAACAAAATTGGTTAGTAAGTTTTAATATATTTGCAGCCAAGGCCACTAAATCTTCAAAGTTAAATATGGACTCATTTAAAATACTAATTAACTATGAAACAACGATTTTTGTCAAATTCATTTCACATCCTCACGTCCTGATTAAACCTGTAATGCTGTAATATGTTGTTTGCAGCCGAGATGAGGGGAAACACTTGTGAGACTGAGGGTCTGGGAGTCGAACTGAGGTCTTGAAGAGATTGGAATGGCTTAGAGGTCAGAGGTCATGTAAACACACCTGGCACTCTCCTCCTGGTTAGCTTATAAATGCTGTTTTCTCTCCCTCTCTCTTTATCTCTCTGCATCCATCCTATTCTTCTCGGTTGGTTTTCTTTAATCTTTAATGCTATTTCCCCCCAAGCTTGCCTTTCTTCCTTCCGCTCTTTGCTCACCTTAATACATTTACTTATCATTTGCACAAATTTCCCCGTCCTCCTGCGATCTTCTGTCTTCTCCTCTCAACCCCAGCTGTTCCATTAAGGTTTCTCTCTATGTCTCTTCATCATGTCTGCCCAGGTTGGAATGTTCCCCTGATTTCCAGATCCTTCACATCTTCACGTTGTTGTCAATAAATCTGTCTTTACTTCCTTCTGTCTCTTCTACGTTACTGGCTGGCTCTTTCATCTGCTACTTTGTCAGAGCTCTATCTCCACTTCATGGCACCAAGCCTGACAGCTCAGCATCTTCTTAAAGCTCGATTTTGTTTCGAGCTGGGTAAAGCTTATCTAACTCTAAAAAGTTAAAATGGGATTTTAGTTTAATCTGAAGACACAAAAGACAGGATTGTTATATTTCTGATTATATAAATAAAAATTTTAAGCTCACTTTGAGCCTTGTTGGTTAAATAAATGACCATAACGCTGCCTTAATTTTATTCAAATCAGTTCATTTGATTGCTCAATTAAGTGATTCTCTCTGCAAATCAGTTATCAAATCAGCAACGCTTTTCTCATTTCCCCTCTTTGGTGTCACCAACAGTCAAATCTGAAGTTAAACAATGCATCATGCAACTATTTAACACTGCAGGTTGAGATTTTTTTATTTTTATTTGGGCTCCATTGAGTGTTATACCAACAAGTTTCTTATTTGCTGTAGTAGATAGCTCTTTCAAAAACCTGGATTTACACTATGCATGTTTTTTTACCTTGAAAATATTCCGCGTGCTACTTTGGGTTCAGCCTTAATCTGTGCGCAAACAATAAACTTTGATTTTAACGTACGAATAAAGACACATCAGTGTAAAAACAATATGCAGAACTTTGCGTTTCCTAATGGAACCGTTAGACCCTTAAAAATGAATCAACACCAAACCAGAAACAGTCTCACCTGACTGACCCCACATTTCCATCTTCTGCACACAATACTATATTTCAGAATCACTTTATTTGCCAAGTATGTTACACATACAAGGAATTTGTCTTGGCAACACATGTATGACATGTAACAGTTACACAGACTGTTTAACAAACAATAGTTATTTTTTTCATTTGGTACCAAGAAAAACAAAACATTTCGTTTTCCTAAATAATTATGTCCACATGTTTTTGCCATGTTTGGTGTTTCAGTCAATTAAGAAGATTGAGAAAGTCTTAAAAGTGCATAAATGTTATGATGAAGGTTTAATTTTCTGAAGATTTGGTATTTCTGATCCCTATGTGGATTATCACCCCTGCTCGAAGCAACAATAAAGGCAAGCACAACTAATCCGACTTGCTGTCACATTCAAAAGATTGTTTAGATGCTGCACGTTACCTTCAGAACATGTTAAAGTGACTGGAGGTGATTTTTTCCCACTGTCTGACCTAATGTCTGTTTTGGTAAACAGGTGTTTTTGGAAAAATACTTACTAAAACTGTCAAACTGCAACATAAACTGATAGATACAATGCTGTTGATACAATAGCACAAAGACAGTTTTGTTTATACTGGCTGGACCAGAACTATGACTGTTCAGTCTGAGATCATAGTTTCTATATGTAGAAATCATTTAAAGAAGTCTGTGAATAGGCTGTGGAAACTGATAACGGCCCTATGTTTTATCACTGTTGTATCTTTTTTCTCCACATGTTGTTTCAATCAGTAATTAGTCTACCATATTTTTTAAGTACTTTCAACCATTGTTTCCAAACAGTTTTTATTTTTAAAATTTTTCTAATCCAAAGTTACATTTTTTTTTTTTTTTTCAACTAGTCCTAACTGTTAGTGAAGACTAACCTCGTCACTGATAGTGACAAACAGCAAGACTTGTTTTTCAGCAGAATATTAAACAGACCTGACGAACTGGCCGTGCAGCAAATGTGGCGTAATGGTTGGAGGAGTTTAGCGGTTAAGGTTCGATTCCTGGAAGGCACAACTAGATTCCAATAAGCCGAAACACTAGAAGTACAAGAACTGCTGGACTTGAATTAAACTATTCTTGTATCGATGACAAATGTCAGAGAGAAGAAAGGAAATGCTGATCCAAGAACAAACGGGCTGATCCTGCTATAACTTATCACTGCATTAGTTAAGCTGTTCCTGCACTGAACTTTTCTGTGTAGATCTCAGACCTTCTGCTTTATCAAGGCTCATAAATGCACCACCAACAACTTAATTCTCGACATCTTCTTTAAGCTCCTGATATTTCTCGAGCTTTGTGCCTTCGTTTTTCCTGACATTGTTCTCACCTGGAATTATAAAAGAAATGTAGCTGAAGTTTTTTACAATGAATTAAAAAAGCTGAATTATGCTTCCTGTGTATTTACATAAGTTTAAATTTAGCAGGAAAAATTTCACCACATTTATGCTTCTAATTATGCTCCTTTGTTCACATGACACCAATGAAATGAGAAATCTCTGTGGCCCAATCCGATGCACTGATGTCAGATGATTGAAGGAGCAAATTTGATTGGCTGAAAGCCTCGCAGCTTGATTTAATTCTTATTGCCTTGGATTGGGTCACCAGAAGGTCACTACATTTGATTTTTTATTTTTATTTAAAGGGAAAATATATACACACATATTTGTAAAGGATAAACAATTGAGTGTTATAAATGTAATGCCTACAAAAGTCTGAGTTTAATGAGATTATTTCTTCCCTATTGGTTTGCTGCATCAAACTCTACTGGACTGAGCCGCAGAAATCGTTGGCCCAGTCGTTTTCTGTGGTGTTTCCTATTTTGACACCTACATTCTACCCATATCTCTCTAAATGCTGGTTTATAACCTGTTTTTATTTTTCATTAAACATTTACTGTTTACCTGCAAGCTATAGTAAGTGCAAGGGTTTTTTGAGGGACTTGTACAGCCTTACGTCCCGGTAATAGATTCAAGATCTCAAAATTTAAAGCTTCCCTGTTTTTCCTTTAACTGCGACAAATTCATCATGTCTCAGACGTTGCCCTAAAAGACTTCTACAGTTGTAATTCCTTTTTAATGTAAGTATTGCAAAATAACCATAATCTTACAAAGCCATAACGTTATCGTCTCAGTGTTGGCTAATTATTTAAAGACAGCTTTACAAGTTTATCTAGATTTCTTAGCAATCTAAAATCTCAACTCAAATCTTAATCAAGGATTATGTCTTGCATTAAAGTAGGTTCGTACAACAGCAGCAGCAGCTCAGTGACTAGTGACGCGGAAGTGGCTCTCAAACAAATCCTTAACTGTCGGCTGTTTAGTGGTCAGCGGTTCACTGTTATAGTTTTATAGATGTGTTAACCATGATGGATAGATGCATAAGAGGACACAACAGAAGACAAAGGACCTTCTTTGTTGAGCTGGATAAATATTGAAGCCGTTAAATAAAGCTTAACAAAGGGTTAATCTTTCTGCTGGTAGACATTACTCACAGAAAATATCCTCTTTGTTATGGTTGTGGCCAGAGTGATTGATGTACCTGTGGGTGGAGTAACAGTAAGAGACATTGCCAGTGTAGCCTTGTGCTTTTCTTCCCTCTCCTCTGGGCGTTTACCCTATTTAATGTAATGAAGTACTTCACTTTTGTCTGTTTTCTAGTGCTACGTAACAACGTTTTTTTTGGGTTTGTCTCATTGGTTTTTGTTCCATCCAGATGTCTGCATAAAAAGTCATACACCACTCCCATTCAGTTAAATACATACCTCTTTTTTTATTGTTTTTAACTGGCTCTACCTGCTTAATAGGACGTTTGGCATTGCACAGGCTTGGGCGAATCTTCCTTCTTGGCATGCAAAGAAGCTGGTTGATTTCTGACAAGAGGCTGCCGCTGCCACATAAGTAACACCTTCGTCACCGCATCCATGTTACAGATCGTTGTCAATATTTGGGCTAAGTTTATTAAAATCATTGGCTTAAAAAGAAGAAACAAGATTTGGATTCATCACTTGTTCACCACTCGGTTGACGTGGTTCCAAACTTAGACGCAGATGGATGAAGGAAGCCGTTGGTGTGCTGCGTTTGTTTCGCTGCAGTGACTGAATGCAAAGCAAAGAAAAAAATTTGCATGAACCATTTTCCTGTCTAAACAAGACCTCTGCATAACTAGGATGTGGTGTGAAGCTGACATCCATGCAGATAACCAACATCAATTAAGATTTTTCTAACAGAAAGTATTCTGAAAACTGTGGCTATCAAAGAATGAGGTTGTTTAAGACTGACATGAAAGAATATAGTATTTTTCAGCTAGTTTTTACGATAACAATTTAACGTCCTTTACTGGTTTAAGCAACACTAACCACAAATGGACAATACAACAACTATTTATCAAGTTACTCCAAATTAATCTGGAATTAATTTGTCAGGGTGAGTCTTTTCAGCTTTGTGTCCAGGTTGTCCAAAGGGGGTCGCCAGAGCTCTCTCTTTGCTGGAGCACCTTCGAAAGTGCCCTTGTCAGGTGCGCTCTGTTGGCGTTGATGAGCTGAGCCACTATAAGAGGAGTGGTGGATCAGCTACTCTACGCCTGAGTGTTTGTTTACTCCTGGTAATTTCAAGTCCTCAGTGCCAGCCTCAAGTCTCAAATTTTTTGTAGTTGTTTTTGTATGATATCTAGCTCTAGTGTTTCTCCAGTGTTTTCTAGTTTTTCTCCAGTTGCCTTTATTGAGTTTTATTTGATACTTTGTTGTTTCCCATTCCCCTAACCTCCTGTGTACTCACCTCAGGTTTACGCCAACACCAGTACTCAAATCCGCTCAAGATCTCTCTCTGGTTTGCCGCATCCATCTTGTTTCCCCACTCCTCTTGGCTCAGCTCGGTCCGCCTGTTCCAGCATCGCTCCATCTGCCGCACACACCCCCTAGTTATCTGTCAGTTATCGGTCAGTTGTTAGGTACAGCGCTAAAATGGGCTGAACCCGTTTACATAGATATCCAGAGTTTAGTTTGTCCTTTCAGGATTTTAAGGACAAGTGCATGGTATGTAGCATCCGCCGTTCGCTCTCAAGTCATGCACTGGTTCGACACATCCCGTTTTTCCTGCCACCCTGGTTCGAGTCGGACCATAGCTCTGGTTTCCCGCAGATTCTGGTGGCCCAATCTACATATAGACATCTGTGACTATGTTCAAGCCTGTCCCATCTGCTCCAGAAACAAAACATACAATAAACCTCTTTACGGCCTTCTGCAGCCTTTTGAGATCCCCAAGCATCCCTGGTCCCACATCGCTGTCGACTTCATCACCGGCCTTCCTCCCTCTCAGGGTTTCACAACCATCCTCACAATTGTTGACAGTTTTTCAAAGTCATGCCACCTCATCCCATTACGCAAGTTACCATCTGCTTTCAGACTGCCCGACTCCTGGTTAAGCATGTCTTCCGGCATCCACCCACCATACCAACTGGAAACAGCACCTCCCCTGGATTGAGTACGCACATAATTCTCACATATCTGCTGCCACTGGTTTGTCCCCCTTTGAGATCTCCTCAGGGTACCAGCCACCACTGTTTCCGGCCGACGAGAGGGATATCTCGGTGACGTCTGTTCATCACCACATCCGCCGCATCCAGAGCATCTGGAAAGACACAATCGCAGCCCTTCAACGATCATCTGCTCTAAATAAAAGATATGCTGACCGGAGACGCACTCTGGCTCCTAACTACTCTCCTGGTCAGCAAGTATGACTATAGTCCCGAAATATCCCCCTCGAATCAGTCTCCCGCAAGCTCTCACCTAGTTTCATCGGCCCATACACCATTGAGTCCATAATAAATCCTCACTCCTCCCTTCCACCCTTCGTCTTCATTTGCCCTCAACTCTCAGAGTCCATCCAACCTTCTACGTCTCCCAGATCAAGCCGGTCCGAACCAGTACTTTGTGCCCTCCATCCGCCCGTATCATTGATGGGCAACCGGCTTATGATGTCCGGAGGGTCGTGGCTGCCCGTCGACGAGGTCGAGGTCACCAATACCTCATCGATTAGGAGGGCTACGGACCCGAGGAGTGTACCTGGGTGTCTCGCTCCTTCATTCTAGACCCCAGCCTGATTGATGACTTTGAGGCTTCTTCTTCATCTTCTGGACCGCCGGGTGGCGGTCCAGAAGAAGGGGTGGGGGTGGGGGGGTACTGTCAGGGTGAGTCTTTTCAGCTTTGTCTCCAGGTTGTCCACAGGGGGTCGCCAGTGCTCTCTCTCTCCTGGAACCACTTCACCAGTGCACCTGCCAGGTGCGCCCTGTTGGCGTTGATGAGCTGAGCCAGTATAAGAGGAGTGGTGGATCAGCTACTCGACGTCTGAGTGTTTGTTTAATCCCGGTTTAATCCCATGCCCCTAACCTCTTGTTTACCCACCTCAGGTTTTCGCCAACACCAGTGCTCAAATCCGCTCAAGATCTCTCTCTGGTTTGCTGCATCCATCTGGTTTCCCCACTCCTCTTGGCCCGTTCCAGCATCGCTCCATCCGCCGCACACACCCCCTGGACAACCACACCATCGGATTACCGCTAAAAGGACTCACCAATCACTCCTCCCTGACGTTAACCACCCATGCGCTCAAAGTAAGATCGTTCCAACATTACTCTCCTTCCATAATACATCAACTCATCTGCTCTGTCCTAACCCTCAGAAGTCTCCGGTTTCCCAAATTGTCTTGTTGCTCAGAATCTCCTGCAGTTTCCCGCTGCTCCGCTGTTCCTGTTGCCCCGCCGTACATTGTAGTTGCCCGCTGCTTCCTGTAGCCCGATTCCCCTACACACCATCTCCTGAGAGTCCTCTGTTTATGTGGGTCAGAGTCTTAAACGTTATGACAGAATGAAGATAATATATTTTTATGTGGAATCTGAAATTAAAGTGTAGTGTGTTTTCATAGCACAAAAATAATATCTTTTAACATTTAAACAACTAAGCTTTTCACTAAAATAAAACCTAAAAGGTTAAAAAACCTCAAAGAGAAGATGGGGTTTCTAGTTACATTATGTAATCACACATATTGATTTTAAATCCAATCTTAAAACTAATGAACTATTATAATCCCCTTAGTTTATAATTTATGTGGTGCTAAAATCTTACTTAAGATTCAGATGTTATTTTTTTGTTACAGAAACTAAACATAACTAGCCGGTTCATTGTGTATATCAGCCATAGCATCACTTATACTTCCTTGGTGGAATTGGAAAAGAATGTATATCTGCCTAAACAGCAGCTAGGTACTGTGCTTATAATCGTCATATACCACGTCATGGTAATGTATTTTAATATGTTTCAAATGAAATCGTAAATATTCCATGCTAATTTAAAAAAATAATTTTATGTGCCTTTAGTAACATTGCAAAACCGGATGATCTGAATTCATCAGCTCATGGAAGCTGTTTATGAAGAACAGCAGAGGAGACAGAGTTGATACTGAAATACTTCAGAATCTATGTCAATATCAATGTCGTCTGATCAGCTTCTTCTGCCACCTGAGATGACATTGAAGCAAATAGACAGAAAGTCAAGTAATTTTTATTTGTATATCAAATTTTAGCAACAAGGCAGTTCTAAGTGCTTTACATGATTTTTAAAAAAATGTTGTAGCTCATTTGCAGTTTTCTGGGAGTTTTTTCTAGATTAGATTAGGAGTCTGGTTCTGTGGATCCAGAAACTACGATCAGAAGATCTGAGTAGGCTGGAAAGTTGATAGGAAATTGTAGAAATTGTGTTTTGTTTGTTCAGTGCACTTTCAGTGTCTAATGTTTCCATTAAAGTGAAACCATGCATTGTAGCTCTTTTGGGTTATGGGGTTACACGGAAAAATATTGCTGAACATTGTTGGGTTTTATTTTAATGATGTGTTTGATCATAGTCCTTGAAACCTTAAACTAACAATAATAAATGAAACTGTATCCTTACTTTTTGCTGAATTTACATTAGGTTTGTAATTAGGGATTGTGTTTTATAATTTGTCCCTGTCAAAGTCGATTTAATCAAAGCCATTTAAAAGAGTTATTTAAGTACATATTGAGATCACAGCATAGACTAGAATAGAATAGAACAAGAAAGTACAACTCTTAAAAGTGTTCCTTTGTATATTTTTGCATTTTTGCAAAAACCTGAAGATAATGACAGCACAAATGTTGTCATTAGCCTCTCTGCTGAGGGTTGTATTAACCTCAAATCAGTCTTATTTCAGCTCACTAAATTGACATGAATAAGAGATTAAGCATCCAACTCTCACCCTGCCTTTTATCGAATCGATGTTTGACTAACTGACATTACTCTTTAAGATGCAGTATATGAAGCGGACAAATCTCACATTAAAAGTTGTTGATATAGGTTGGAGAGTGGCGTCAGGGTACACATAGTTGTTTTATTCCAAAGCCATGAAGAAAACATGGCTTTAGAAGTCCTGCCCAGTTTCCTATACAATATAACCTCTTTTGATGCATTTAAAATACGGCCTGTCTCCGTTTTTATGGCTCTCTGAATGAAAATGTAAAACCTGTGCTCTGAATATGAACTGGGTGGGTTGATTAAAATTTGACTTATGTCATAGGGCAGTTATTACCTATCCACATATAATTATCAATGATTATATGATGCAAGCATTTGCTTTGCCGTTCCCTTTGTGCTTTCTTTTGATGTTACACTCTGCAGGGTTTTGAGAAGCACAAGCGTATGACTTCATATTGCTTTGTTAGCTCTTTCTTAAAGAGAGAATATCTGCTGAAAGAAAAAAATGAACCTTTCCTGCTAGATTGTGAATCTGTGCCAGTGATTATTAAAAAGAATTTCTCAGCAATAGAAATCAAGTCTGAAAAGTAAAAAACATGCAAACAACATAATCTACAGATATATCTTTGAAACCGGTTAGCTATAGATTTCTGAACTTAAGTACATATGCAATATTTGCAAATATTGTACCTAGCATTTACTGTGAGGTTTTGTTATAGAAAGGGACAGGTAAAAAAGACAATTTATCTCTTCATGTTGTTCATTGGTACATAAAAGCTTGCATTAACAGAGTAGCACCAATAGCTATTACGAGATATTTTAAAAAGTTAAAGTTTTAAACTGAGTCTTAGTTTCCAAACTTCTGTGTGTTTAAAAGTTCTTTTAGGGAACTAAAGAAATAAGAATGGCTAACCTAAAATATAATCTTCAATTGTTTCTCTTTAGCTGCATAGAAAGATTAGCACTGCGGCCCAGCTAGCTGCTATAATAACTTAAAAAAGGTAAAAGTTTAAAACGTTAAGGTTGCTTTGAAAGCATGCTATTGTTGAAATGCTGGTTATTTTCACCTGCTAAAATAGAGAATGTCAGAAATAAATAAAAGTATATAAAAGTGCGTCTTCCACTTTAAATACCAGTTAGCATTGTTTAACAGCTAATTCCACAGGAAGTTAGCAAACTAGATGTTATTTTTGTTATTTCAAGCCTGTTGGATGAAGTGTGCTTTGTTTAAGTGCTAAGAAGGATATTGTAGTACAAATATGGTGCTTTTTTTAAAAACAAAGACATAAACAACCAACATTGTTGTGTGTGTTTCATTTGAAAATTAAGATTTTTCTGCAGCTTTTTTTTGGAGAGGTTTTAATTGAACATGTCTTTATTACTGATCCCAATCTTTGAAGGCACTCTAAATGGAGAATTTTTTTTTTCTAACCTAGCTTGATTTATTCCTAAAATCTTTTTTTTTCTTTTTCTTTTTCCTTCTCTTTTATTATTTATTTATTCATGTTGTTTTTTTTGGGGGGGCTTTTCGTGTATCACAGGTATATCCCAAAAAATGATGGCCTATTGATGTATACTTAAACAAAATGTAATCTAAGATTACTATTTATTTTGTGACATTTAGCGTAACAAGTCAAGATTGGTTGTTCTGTTTTTCTGGAGTTTATTTTTGCATGGCGTTAAAAACGTGTAGCACCTGTTTTTTTCATGGTTAGAAAATCAAACTAAACAGAATATTTAACTGCAAGTTCTGTAATTTAGCAAACGTAAAATCAGGGTAAAGATAAAAACATTATAAATACTAATGTCTGATTGTTACACATTCTTTGTGTTCTAAAGTAACTATTAAAACTTTAAAAAAAAGTTTACATCCCTGTTTATTTATCAATGCTTTTGGTTCATGCAACTTGAACTTTTCTCATTTGTATATAAACCTGAAACAATGTAAATCCACAGAGGATTCAAGTGTGACAGCAATACGGTTTTGTTGGACTGCATTTCAATATAAAGTCCCACCTAAAATATTCAACTGTGGGTTCACATACAAGCTGTGTGAGCCCACCGTGACCTGCGTGCAGAGAAAGAGAACGAATAAAGAACGAATGTCAGTATGGTTAAAAACATCACAAAACAGTAGACAATTGCTTTAAATTCATGGAAAAACAAAGGTAGAAGAGAGGACAGTAAGAGAGGTGGGATTTGTCTTGGATTTAAAGTTAAGTCCCGACCCTGTTAGACTACTACCTGAGCCTAATACGAGGAACTAAGTGGCTCTCATTTAGCCTGTTAGGAGCCACCGTGGTGATCATATTTGGTTGAAGCAGAAAAACAGGGCAGGAGGGGATGATGGAGTTAAAGCAGGAATCTGTTGGATTTGGTGCAACACAGATGCCGTTCTGGCTCTGGTTGAGATTCAACCTCTGTTTCAGACCTGGATTTGTTTAAATATTGTCATATAAGCTGGAATGCTAACACAGTGTTTTTGTTAAGGACGAATCGTGTCCCTGCAGAAATCGGTGTGTCTGCCAATCTTATGCTATGAGAGAGCTGCTCATTCTGCATTTTATACTCCTTCACTTGAGGCCTTGGCTGTGTGTTTAGAGCACCAAGAGAGACTAAGAGACAAAGTGCAGACAAAAGTCTGAGCTTACACCTGCAAATATGCCTCATTGAAACTGCCTGTTGTAATTCTGTAAGCCTACAATCATCCAGTACAAAGGGAATTGATGATGGGGTTTTATGGCAGCAGAGTAAATATGGTCCATTAAACTGCCTGAGATGATATATTAACACCGCTGACTTGGTTTTTTAGTTTGTAATTAGATTATGTGTTGTTTAGATGAATCCCTGGATGGCGAACCTGTATCCTTTAGATTCGTAAATGATAATCAGTGTTTATTTAAAAATAGTCCTAAACCATTCTGAAATTGTGGTGTCATTAAGATAATCAAGATTTGGAAATTATGTAATACCAAAAAAAGGCAGTAAACAAGGAATTGATCATCACATCCAACAGGGTCATTTTTACCTAAGATCTGGGGTCAGATATAGGGAATACCAATTTAAAGATTAACCACTTGCTGACTGGTATTTTCAACATTTATTTTAGTTCTTTACAAAAAAAATTGCATTTACAGCCGATGAATAAAAACTAAGATGTCAGATAAGGATATTACATTAGATAAACCTATTACAGAAATGTGTGCTTTTAAATGGCTGATTAACGTTTGTCATTTTAAAACAATACTTTTATTCAGGCAAAACAACCATTTTGGATCACCTTTTCTAATTGCTGCTACAGAATGATACTTTCAGGCTAGAGAAACATTAGCAGCAACAACCGTGTGATAAAAATATTATTTTCTTACTTAAATAAATCTTAATGACATCAATGTATTTTAACATGAGTTTATTCTCCCAAAAATCTTCTTAGATAAAGGAAAAAAACACATAGAGGAAATTGATAAAATACATGGAAAAAAGAATGAAGGTCTGTAAAGCTCTATATGGATACACAGCAACTCCTCCTCGAATTACATTTATCTTTATTTCACACATATTGTTCCATATTCCTAATGGACAAAACAAACAAAAAAACTAAAAGTGTCCTAAAAAATAATGCATATAAACATTGATCTCCAATCAGTCGAAACAATCAAAAAATATACATAACAGAAACTTGTTTCAGGAAACTATAAGTATTGTATGGAAATTGTCAGTATGTTCTCTAACAATCAAACCATATTCGATTGTTGGATTTTTATATTTGTTAGATTGTTATATTTGATTTTTACCTTTGTTGATGCAAAGTCATGCTTAAATTTCCACCATAAAAGCATGAAAAGTCAAATCATCGTTGGCGAAATTCGCAATCATCTATCCTGGATACTGAAGGATTAATGTTAATTTATCCTGAACATCCGTAGCTCAAAACATTGATAGATCTCCTCTCACTAGTATCTCCTCTCACTAGTTAGGCTTCTTTTTATTAGGATAATTTTGTGTCCAGCATGCGTGTCTCATATGGAAAAGCAGAGAGAACATTTAATGGTATTTAACAGCTGGGTGAAGAAAAAATCTGTCAAAGTAGAGCGTATGAAAGAAAAATGTCCATTTTATGTCCATTTATTGGATAATAAAGTGTCCTATCTACGTCTGCTGTGACCAGGGCTGGTGCACACACAAATAGCAAATAAAAAATAAAAGGCCACCTTTTAGACCTACTTTAATTTCTGAGGTTGTAATATACAGTAACTTTACTGCTGTTCATGCAATAGTACTAAGATAATAAAGATTTTACACAATAATAAGTGTCTAAGTTAGAGCTTTACATAGTCAAATCATGTGAAAAATCAACTGCCTCAGTAGCACATTATCATAACGGGGAATAGTAATGAAGCCCAACCTACAGTAAATCCAAGGTTGGAATACAGAAATGGTCATGTTTGATCTGGGATACATATCAGCAAATCAGCAGCAAACAGAAATATTCAACAACACAATCCCTTAATAGAAAAACGTTATAACGCCAAGAAAGCTATTATTACAGTTGAGAGCCACTTATGTCTATGATAGCGTCTGTTAGTGTTCATGTGTTGTTGCTCTACTGTAGAAATGGTTTTTTAACTTCTCCCAAATGCACTACTTCTCCTGAAGTACAAACAGGACTGGTGTCATCATCACCACCACCTTTAAATAGCAAACATATGTTTACAGTTTTTCCATAAACTAGATTTCATACAGTAAGATTATGTATTCTGTCTCACTGATTTGACCTTGTACTCATATACACGATAATGATAAGATTATATCTGATTAGCTGGACAAATAAATAATTTAAAAAGTAAATAACAATAATAATAACAATAATAATAAAGTGGCGTGTAATTCAGTGATTTTAACTTCCCAGTCCTTATCTTAATTTCAGGGCTAAACCTATATAGGCTCCATATGTAGACTGAATGTGTGCAGCCTCAAGTTCCTTCAGGGGTCTCCGTTTAAAACTTCAAACAAAAAAATGTTGATTCAAATACATTATTAAAATTAAAAAATATATATTTAACCTTAAAAGAAGATTTCTACCAACATTTTGTGTGTGCCTGTTTTGTTTTTATAACTTACTTGTAATCTTTATTTTAATGGCAAGAGGGGGGGACTGAATCAATAAATCTGTTACTTTTCTGCATTTTGCCGTGTCCTCCTCCAGCACCTTTCTCTTTCTTCTCTCCCTCTCTGTTTCTTTTACCCGGTCGGGAGACCCGAGTCGTTGCTCCTCACTTCTTGCACCGCTCGCTCCTCACGTTAGCTAGTGTTAACATGCACACGCCACGCCCCTTCCTCCACACCTGTGTGGTTGATACCGACGTTTGGGGCGGGTCTTAATCGAAATAAACCAATCATCTTTCCCTTCTAACATGCTGCTGGCCTGAATGCCTCTATGGCTTGTCCCAGCGCTGGACTGTCTATCTCATATTCGCACTGCCGGCCACCTGTCCGGGCCTGCCTGTGACTGTCAGGAAAACACAAGGATGATCCAGTTACGCAGTAAGCTGCCTGGTGAAGTTAATCGGTTAAACTGTACCATGCATTCTTGATTGGATTAAAGTATTGTAGGGTGTACAAAATAAAAATAAGTACACATAAATTGATTGTAATTGTTGCTTTTTTAAAAATTTGATAGATGGAAAAACTGATGGAAAGATGATTGGACGAAAAAGCAAAAATCTAAGGATCCTTCCTGTAAATTTGACAGAATTTCCCTTTTTATGGGTTCTAATGATTAAGTGATGAATACTTTGTTAAATTTGAAAAAAGATTGTTTGAGTTACGATAATCATAATTTTGGTAAATGTTCATAAAAACAACAACCCAACACATGGGGGTGGTAACAACTTCCAATCCTATTTAGACGGCTTATGAATCCGGGTTGTACAAAAACAATGCAGCGTTTCCTCGCCTGCATGAGAGGCTCGGGTTAAATGCTTCGCCTATTCGTCATAAAGTCACAGTGACACAGACAGGGCGCGTACAATTACAAACCACTATCACACAGCTGAATAGACGCAGATACAAAGAGATGGTCATGACACACACACGAACACTCCCCGCATGGCACTATACGAGTGTCAAAATGTCAGGGGAGCGTTGAATAGCTGCAATAATAACAGTTAAGGCAGGACATCGGCGCAACGCAAGACTGACCGACCTCCATCAACACACACGAGCGGGCCGACAGGCAGAGCAGCAGTTCTCTCACGGCGATAATGCAAACAAAGTCTGCAGTTCACACACTCAGCTATGGCTGCAGAGCTGGGGTCTGGGCACAATGATCTCTTGTTGCATGAACACAGAAAAAGCAAAGACAACTCTTGGTAGGTTTACAACCTCCAAGGGTTTTGCTAGTCAATCCTTAACGAGAACACGTTCAAATTTCAGTTCAGTCGGGTTAAAATAATCTGTTTTATGTTTATAATCCACCACATAAACTTTCTTAATTGCTTTATCAGTTTCTACGTGAACTTATCGTTAACCTTTTAAATATAACTTTAAAAGAAAGTTCAAGAATATGCATGTACTATAATTCCCCAATTGGCACTTCAATGATGCCGTCATTGAGCCTTTTAGCTGGGTTTTTACGTTTTCTCTTATTACCATAGCATATCATAGACTTTGACAAGCGAGTGCCTTAAGGAGATTAAGCAGTTTTTTATGAAATGATTGAGGGTTGTTTTCAAATGCCATAATAATTTAATTCTAAACACTGTATTGGTGTAACAGCATGAAATCCCTGTAATTGTGAGCTGCTCCTAAAATAACTTCACGTAAGATGTAGAAAGAACTAGTTTATCTGTTCAATCCACTTAATGCTCGTTATATTTTCTCACCTTTGAAGAGAGAAAACAAGTCACAATCATCTATTAAAATAAAAAAAATAAAAGGACTAATAGCAATGGAATATTATTGTGGACATTTTACACCCCTCTTAAAGCCTATAATGAAAATGTAGAGTTATTGTAAATGTTTTATAAACCTGTATCCCTTTCAGGCGAGCCGCACGTGTCAAAAACTCTTATGCACGGATGTGTGAGGAGGCGGCGATGGCCTGGGCTTGTTTAGAGACTGTAAGGAGAGTTGGCAGAGCTGTGAACAAAGTTGTTACAACAGTAGTGTGGGTGTGATTGTGTGGGAGGCTGAAGAGCTTTAATTAATGCTGAAAGGCCTCCAAAAACCAAACATGTTGACATACGCAGATATCTTGAATAGTTTGTTTGTACCTCTGTTCTCAATAACTGTCAGAATAATTTGGAGTTAGTTTTTTAATGCAACTAAAGCTTTTTGTAATGTGTTTTAGATTTTAACTGGTAAAAAAAAACAAAAAAAAAACGTACGGACCACGACATGAAGGCTTTCAAAAAACAAAGTCAGACTAAAGGAAACAGGAAGCAGAAGACCAAATGAAAATACCTCAATATGGAGATGGTAAACCTGCATAGTCTGGTGACTCCAGACAAAGTAAAACTAAATTTACAGCCGTCGGGGGGAAAGTTTAAATATAACCTACCTGCTTACATTGTAGATAGTTTTTTTTTTTTTTT
>JAVLVB010001306.1:1337363-1393170 GCA_032876305.1 Orestias chungarensis
TCTCTCTCTCTCTCTCTCTCTCTCTCTCTCTCTCTCTCTCTCTCTCTCTCTCTCTCTCTCTCTCTCTCTCTCTCTCTCTCTCTCTCTCTCTCTCTCTCTATATATATATATATATATATATATATATATATATATATATATATATATATATATATATATATAAATCGTTGTTGCTATTGTTAAATTCCTTCTGTGGCTTGTCTTGTCATGAGTCATGTTTCATAAATATCTTTAGTCGTATATCTCAACGTGTAGTCCTCAAAGTGCTTGTAAGCGATAACAATAATAATAATAATAATAATAACTTCACCCCCTCACATACTGACTCTGCGTTAATACACTGAAATCTTTATAACTCATCTCCAATTTTTCCCAAGGCAATTCATCCAAAATGGTGTTTATTCTGCCTTCTAAAAGTAATTATAACCATTGAACTATTTCCCATTTCTTTCACTAACCGCAGTGTATTTTTTATGTATTAGAGCAACACGAAAAAAGTATTAAAAAGTATGATTTTGATGTGGATGGACAAAGATAAACCAGCTTTCAAATAACTTTCACCCATTTCTTTTCACATTTGTAGCGTTCAGATGTCAGGTTTTGATTTCCCAGATAAAACTTTTTCTTAAAGATTTTGTTCTAGATTGACAGTGCAAACATCCTACTTTAGCAGCTCTTCTGATGATTTCAGTTAATTAATAAAAGAATCAAGATTTCAAAAAACACATTTGTAATTTCTAATATTCATTTGTGTTTTTTGGAGTTTCGCATAATTCAGTTTATCATGATCATGACCTGCTTTATTGATGTTTTCCTTTAGCCATGGGTCACTTCCCTGTGGTAATTTACTACTTAAGTATAATTGGCCTTGCAGAAATGCTTCCTGCAGAGCAACAGGAATGATTTCGATCTACATCGTGTTGTGCTTAAGAGGAGGAGGTGAATGACAGGGTAATTATCAGTGAGGATTTTCCCTCGAGTCGTCCTCCCTGTCTCTCTCTGAGCGTCTGCGTTACCTTTCTCAACATGACTAAAAGCCCTGTAACTTTAAACAGTGTCAGTCCCCGTCTGACACTGTGGCGAGTGCACTATTCGATGGGACACGGTTTATAAAAGTCTGCTGCATCATGCTAGATCAGCTTGAATGCCGTGTTCAGAGAAACACGCCGTTCTAGTTGGAACATCGTAAACACTTGCAGGTATTCAAACTACCGGCCAAGATTTGGAGGTTCTCCTTTTATGTTTTATCTGTGTGGAAAAACAATTGCAGCAATCAATGCATAAGCATCACTAAATTCACTGTGAACACATTTACACCGCTTTTTTCAACAGGAATATCATCATCATAAATGAAAGCTTTTACCAATCCATTGTCTATACCTGCCTTCTGCTCGTTAGTATTGGGTGGAGTTGAGGGCTGGTGTCTGGTGCAGAGCACACCTTGTACCAGCCATTATAGGGCAAGCACACAATAAAAAAAAACATACAAAACACTCTACGCACTGTTTGGGTGTGTAGAGTGTAGTGATCATTTTAGATGCTCTAAAACGTGGGAATCATCCCAATCAATAAACCAGATTTAGTTTTAAAGTAATCCTTTAATTTAACTAACATATTACTTGTAACTACAAGTAATGGCATCATTTGTAATCATTTTTAGGATGTCAGTATTTAATAAAATAACAATAAAACTGTACAATTATTTTCTTCTCAATTGGTAAAGGCCCCATTTCTCATTTCCTATCCAAAACAAAGTTAATATTTGAATGAGAAAAAATGTTAAACTTCCAGATGTATGACTAATTTTGGTCGTGACTTTTATGTTTAACTGAATCTGAACGAAACAACAACAAAAAAAACTGATAAATTTGCCTCAAGTATTTCTCCAATTGATCAGTCTTTCATAACATTAACAAGTCTTTGCTTTTGACGGTTTAGCTGTTAAACGTAGTTATATATATATATATATATATATATATATATATATATATATATATATATATAAATATATATATATATATATATATTTTGTTTCCATCGTTTTCCATCAGCTTATTTCTTTCATTTCTTACATGCTGATATTTGTTTTTGTGGATTTCTTCTTCTTTGTTTTACTGTAGCTTTTACTGTTGTTTTGGGTCTGACTTAATTTTTTATTTTACCAGCTTTTTGTTTTGGGTCTAGACGAGCTGACAGAGAGCAACCCACATGTTGTTACTAAATACTGATGTACAGTCATGTTTTCTCAGTCATATTTAGGTTTGCACAACTTCAAGTTTCCATTGAGATTCCTGTTGGTTTCACCTGCATTTACATTCATCTTTTCCTCAAAGCAAACCTGTCAGCGGTTTCAAAATCATGTTTTGTCTCATTTGAACAAGACAAAACGCATTTGTATGTGTCATTGTCTTTATTCTGGGCTCTGCTGCCTTGCTCAGTGGTTTAACCTGTCTGTTTAGGTGAAATGACCTGTAGCTACTGTAGTCACATTTGCACCACACGAACAGACGGTCTCATGATAACCAGTGTCAAATATCATCCCGTTTTACATAACTTCACGGCGCTCTTACGCAGCGGTGACACCAGCAGCTGTCGGCCCGTTTCATGTTCACTCCACTGCCACTAAACAAATCCTCCCACATTCTTAATATTTTGTGTCACTTTTGTGAGTTTTGCTAGGATGTGCTTGACTGCAGTCTGCCGCGCATGTCTCTTTTGTGAGTCATCCATCTGTCATTACTCCATGGCGGGGTGCCTAGAAATACTAAATATGCTCGGCCCATGTTGCACGACACAAACGTTGCACATTTCAAGATTTTTGTTTTGACTTGCTGCTTCTACCCCTTTCTGAAATGTACGGCTTTCCTTTTTTTTCTCAAATACAATGGAGACTAGTTCGTGTTTGTCAATTGACCTGTGATAACTTACATGGAAAAATGAAGGATATTCTTTATAAAAAAATTACCTCTTATTCCCCTAAGAGCTTTTGTAATGTTTACTTTATAATAGGCATCCTATAAATAAATTTGAAAGTTTAAGTGAGTTCGATGCTTTATAGCTCAATGTGACATTCAAACTTAAAACAAATAAAACCTGTCACTCAAATATGTTTTCAATCTAGATAATAACTTGTGTCAGCTTATTGCTTTTGGCATTTTGCACCCTGTCGTTTTTTTTCCTATTATGATCTGAATCACTAAACAGTGAACCAAGCTGACTAAGATATCAAAAGATATTGTCGCTCTTTCTTTAAGCTTTTCAATTGTCAGTTTAAATCCGGAGCTTCCAGCCTGACACACAGCAGCAAGTCAGAAAGTCGAAGCAACGACACAAAGATTAGACACATATCTCAGTCAATGGTTATGCTTTTTTTTCCTTCCAAGATTAATCTTTAAAAATATTTGGCTTGCTAGATTCATGTATAGTCACGGGCTATTAATTTGAGCGACACAAGTCAAAGAGGTGACTCACCTTTAAAAGAATGAAATATGCCACTGATAGAAGGTAATTTAACATGACTTAACATCAGTATGTTGGGACCACTGACTCCATAAGACAAAAGTTGGCCTGACTTACGGGTGACACTTAGAAGAATAATTGTCATGTCAAGAACTGTCTTGCTTATCTAGTTATGTGCAAAAATCTAGTGATCTGTCAGTATGGTATTGTGTCTGTTGGCAATCTGAACATTATCTGAGAGGTGAACATTAGGACTTTTGTTTGTTTTTATCACCTTAAAATTGTAAAAAGCAAATAAAACCTTTGGATCGTTGATGGTTTGAAATGTTAACTTTTAGTTCTGCAAAACTGACAGCTGATGTAACTGTAAGTTTAAGCATCTGCTCTTGCAGCTTGATATTTCTGCTGAAGTTTTTGATGTTGCAAAATCACTTTGTACATATTTTTCGCCGCAGTATTTGGCATGATTTTCAATTTCATACATGCAGATTCTGCTTTCCCAATAATAGATTTGTGTCTGGCCTAGACAAAATTAGAAAAAAAATTCTCTGTGGGGATTTTTGAGATATTTACATATTCAGTACGTGCGAATAAGCTTTCCAAGGATGTCAAACAGAGAAATCAAGAAAACAAAATACAGATGTAGCCATTAGAATTTTAGCCCTCTGCAAACAGAAACTCTCTCCAAACCAGATAAGCAAGCTTAGGGTTATAAACAATAGCTGCTCTTTTACATTACTTTGCAATAAGCCCATTCCCTGCATTGATAGCCAGCATTTCCTCAAAGTTATAAAACACATGATCAAAATTCATATTTTGGTGAACCCGATGTTGGTTCTGGATTCTGAGCTACATGAATGGTCACACCAAAGATAGATTATGGTTTGAAGCAGTCTGAAAGCCAGGTAACAATTCAGTTAAGGTTTATTGTTCTCAATGATTCTGATGACAAAATGCAATACCTCTTCATCATGTTTTAAACTGCCTTGTTAAATCGTGCCAAACAAATTAACTTGACTTGACATTTTCACTAAAACTTTCAGTTTTCATTCCAATTTCTCTTTAAACTAA
The DNA here is from genome assembly GCA_032876305.1 of Orestias chungarensis. Lineage (NCBI taxonomy): Eukaryota > Metazoa > Chordata > Actinopteri > Cyprinodontiformes > Cyprinodontidae > Orestias > Orestias chungarensis. The sequence continues at coordinate 1,341,894 of JAVLVB010001306.1, forward strand.
CTAAATATACATCTACAATTTAAATAACTTTGGTTTTGTTGGATTCATAATCACTGACGCAGATACTGACAAACCAAAAAAACATGAATATCTCAGAAATGAACTTAAACTGACAAAAGATTGACATCATCCCATGTCAGTTTTTCATAAAACCCAAAATGTCCCTTTTGTTGTTAAAGGTCAAACATTTTATATAATTATAAAAAAATGGCCTGAGCAAAAAACATAGTACTTTGAATTTAATGTTTATCTTTTGGACTAATTACTGCCAACCTTCCTTTTCTGCTCATTAACCATAGATTTTCTTTTAAAAGGTTTAGAAAGTTATCTTTGTTCTACCATGCACACTTTGCGTCAGATTAATATGGAACTGCAGTTTATTTTTGCAACAATCTCTTGGGAGATAGACTATTTAATTCAATATTAATATTATAACAGCCAACTGTTCACATGAACATGAAGCTACTAAGATATGGAAAGCACCTTTACCTTTAAACTGATATATACATTATTTTGTTTGTTGTCATTAGAAAGCTGTTGCCTTTCCATTATCTGTCAAATGTTTACTTTGGCAAACATAGTACTGCTGCAATCATGTTTGTTGTCTTTAAACAAACTAAATCCCTGATAAAAACATTGAAGGCACAAAGTTACACATAATAAATCTAACCGCAAGTCAAGCTTAAAGATCCATAAAGTCAACCTAATAGACAATCAAAGTTAAGCTAATAGCTGCTTTAGTGTCAAAATTTTAAATACCAAGTAGATTCAAGCTATCAGTGTCTTAAATTTGAGCAAAATATTAATGAGATCTGATACTCAATGTCACAATATCCGCTTTCTAAAAATTCAGCGAACTAGTAGTTTAACTCAAGCAGATGGCCATTAAAATTTTAACTGGTCCTTGAAGCTCATAAAAAGTTAAACCTAAGAATTTCTTGGAGTTAAGCTAAAAGTATCTTAAATTCAAGCTAACAACTTCCTAAAATTGAGCTAACAGCTTTTACAAATCAAGCTGAAGGGTTTTAAATCAAAGATATTTAACATTTATTTACTCAAAAACAAGCTAACATCTTCAAGACCTCAGTTTGTATTGCCAAAAAAGAGCTACTTAGTGTCAAGGTAACGGTGACTTGAGCTAATATCTAGTTAGAGTCAAGCTAACGTTGCTCTTGGCTGACTTGGGCTAAAAGCTATGGTAAAACCTGCAGGTCACGAAAGTTAAGCTACAAATATTGTACAAATATACAAATATAGTGAAGCTAGCAGCAACTTCAAAAGCAACTCAAAATAAACTTAGCAGCTACTTTAGCAGCTCGCCAAATAGCATAAATCTTTTATAACAAGCTATCCTGATGCCAACTAAAACTATTTGTTCTGGCTAATTGTAATTTGATATTTTACATTCAACGTAATGCCAGGATAGAAAGCCTCTGTTGAGGTTGGACAGGTGGTTTTATTTGTCACAGTTTTCAGAAGAAAATTGGCTCTAATTTTACCGAGCTGTAGGTGTACCAACAAATCTGTCAAGGTTTGCATATTGATATTGTATACAAGATGTCACAACTTATAACAATTACCTTTCTGGGCCAGGAGAACAAATTAACTCCAATAACAACTGTCTCTTTGTTAAATTTGTGTTTTCCCGTTTTTGTATTCAGCTTCCCTTTCCAGGTGTTAGTCCTTTTTACATAATTTGCTTGCAAACACATATATATAGGTGCATATATGCTTTGTTAACCGTTGCATGAAAAACTTCCATCTAGCTTTAATTGACTTGTCTAAGTGATGGCCTGTCAACTGTCTTTCCATTCTAACAGGCGCATCCTCAATTCATCCACAAAGGATAATGGCCAGGGGGGAAAAGGTGCTTTAAGGTGCCTTCTCTCCTGCAGCCTTGGTCTGATTAAAACAATTGAGGGGGAACATGGTGGATGCTTGACACAAATGGTCTATCGTAACAAACTGTCTTTACTAGGTGAACCTGGTGTAATGCCTGGCCTGCCTATCTGGCCGTGTCTGGAGGGGATTTACAATACATATGCATGAGCGGGGCAGGTTGGGAGGGGAGCCAGGTGGAGAGGCCAATTTAGGTCTGCTGGGAGAGGTGAGCGGGACAAGGGGGAATGAAGGAAAGGCCAGAAATGAACCTAATAGAGCCCTCTGCTAACAAGCTGTATCGCCAAGCTTTAAGTCCGATGTCAACGTATAGTATGTTCAATCTCTAGCATTGCTTACAGTTTGCATAATGTCCCACTTTTGTTTTGTTCCGCTGCTGCGCTGCTATCTTGCCTTTTCTTGCCTGTCCTCTTGCCTATACCAATTTGGACAGGCAGCGGCGAGTTGAAGATTGCTTCTCTTTCTGCCTCATTTGTGTAGGCACAGAATGGGACAGGTTTTGCCTTTTGTTTGCATGTTTGTGTGCGCGCTGTCCATCTGTTAGTGTCAGACAGGTGCTTTGTTAAGCTGCTGCCAATCATTGTCTGGTTCTCTTTTTGCTCGCACGGGGTTGAGTTTTTCTCTTCCATGCATCTTATACTTACAAGAGGAACCTAAAAGCAGCAGACAGGTTCAGGAGTGGGAGATTACATCTGCAAGTTTGCTTTTCCCTTTGGTATTTCTCATGCCTCCCACGCTCCAGACAGTCAGAGTTCATTAAGTTGGAGTTTGTCACAGCAGTGCTTCAGGCCAGGTAGGTAACAGGTCAAGAAGTTTTCCCCAGGCTGTGTCTGCCCATTTAACAAAGTCAGGAAATTTGTTTGGAAAGTTCTTGTTCTTGGCATAATAGGTGAAATGAACTCTTCTTTATCAACATATGACCATTACTTAGTGGCATTAATGCAATCTCAACATGCTCAGGAGTGAATAACACAAATTATCTTAAAATAACCTTTCTGTTCTTCAATATTAAAAAATAAAGCGGATCCATTTCAGGAATTAAGTTCAAAACACACAAAATCCTACTTGGATTTTTGACTGGATGGAAGAAAGAAAAAGGTGGAAAAATAACGCAGATACAGTAAACAATAAAGTATTTAAATAAATGTGTCAGGTAAAAATATCAAACATCTTGATCATGTGTTAGCCGTTCTAATATATCTTAGTGTGAGAATCAAGGATCACTTTCCTGTTGATGAGACAAGTTTTTACTGTGAAACAAATTACCTCTAATTTGACTCTGGGAAATGTCTTACAGAACATTGTATCATTGACTCAGCGTCTAAAAGGAACATGAATGCCTGAAGCTCTCAAAACAAGCCCAAATCACTAACCACCAATCTCACCAGTTTATTTGAGGTGTTTGTGCCCACAAGCTGTGTTTAGTTTTTACCAAAAATGGTGATTTTAGTTTTAGTTGTAGGAATTTCCACTTTTGTCATTTCTGTGCAATGCACCCTGTTGGAGAACTCTTGTTGTTTATTTAGATGTAAGTTTTATCAGTTTTTATCTTTAAGAGAAATAAGACCATCTCCTAGGAACCCTTCTTAATAATCCAAGTATATCTGTAACTCAAATTTCAACAACAAGGCAATTCAAAGGGCTTTACATGATACAAACAGAACAAGATATCAAGATAATAGGTATAGTTAGCATTCATGCTCTGGAGACCGGGAATGTATTTACAACCTATTATGAGTGTCTGTCGGATCAGTGAATGTTCCAGGCTTATACCAAGTGGTGGATCAGCTAACAGTCGTGCAATCAGATTGCTCAGAGACTATTCAGGATTTACAGCACAAACTGAGGTAGAAGCTGGTAAAAAAGTGCGACTAATTTAAATAAGAACCTCCCTGAACCTTCAAAACCTCTCGAATTTGAAAGGCTACTTAAATCAAATTGTTTTACCACTTGATCATTCAGGAGCGGTTCTCTGAGATGTGTCAGGTTAAAGGGAAATCTTGTCTGCTTGTCAATCAAAGTAACACTAAACGAACATCTCTGTCAAACATTTGCTTGATCCTCACCAACAGCAGAAACGCCGCTCTCGTTTTGACATCTGTGTTAAATGAGGCCTCGTCAAAATCCTTCCTCTGCGGGCTTAAGGCAGCTACCTGGGGAAATCACAGCTCTCTGGCTGTGTGATTGCAACCATGCACGTGTCATACATATCCATGATGCCTCCGCTCCTCTTCTAGCATGTAAGGACAATGCGTGCATGCCTGTGTTTCCAGCATCCCCATGCTTGGGATTGCAGACTCCTTGGGGTAATTGATGAGCTAACCCTCCCTTGTTCATGATGGTCCCAGGGGGGGCACTTAGGCTGCACGGGCTCAGAGCTGCACAACTCCACTCATGGAGAATGCATAAAGGGATCCCTGGTGTGTCTATGGATTAGGTGTGACGTAGCATACACGGCTAAACAAGCCAGGTTAAGTTATTTGCCCTTTTTTCTGTGTATGTGTAAGTGTTAAAAATAAAGACAAATATTAAAGTAGAAAATACGTAGCAATTTGTAATTTTTGGAGGTGTTAAAAACATCAGCACAATTATGATGCAATGTAAATATGATGTGCCATTGAAGTGAGTATTTCCAATTTTTTTCCGTAGGGTAAGCCACTATAAATTCATGGGATGTTAGAATATTTACATTTAAAGAACATTTTAATCGTTAATCATCATTTCATCATGGTGTTTGTTCTATTCTTTCTTATTAGTGTTGTTTATTCAGGTGAAAATTAAAGTTCTGGGTTTTGGTGATGGATGGATGGATGGATGGATGGATGGATGGATGGATAGATGACATTTGAAGATGGTCGGATGATAAATGGATATTACATAGATGGAAGAACAGCTGACAAATAGATCAAGGACAGATTATAAGATGTTGATTTTTAAACATCAACCTGACATAAGATTTATTTTGGATACAAGAATTAATGGAATGAAAAGATTTTTATTAAAATTAGTAATTGGACTAAACTTGAACTAGATTTTCTTGGTATATTTATTATATTTTTTGCTTGTTTTGATGTGAAACCACACAACGTTACAGTGACACAACCAAACCCAGTATTCTGCTTCCCTTTTTTTTTTGTAGTCGTTACTGATATCGCCAGTATTATATTAAATAGAAGCCTCCTTGGTTCTGCATTGTTAAGTATCACACCCTACACGACTTATCATCAACACCCATTAAAGCAGCAACTGTACAGATCTAACCCACTGACAGACCCGGAGAGCATCAACATCCAGCACCTTCGCTGTTTGTAGCACCTGCTGTGAAACATAACTGGAATCTCACAGGAGGTGATTATTTTATTCCCCGTCTAATCCTGGCAGTCTTGGCTGGTTTCACCCAAACTCCTCAACAGAACGCGTTCTCGCTAGACGGCTGTGGTGAACTGATTACGAGCCGATCTGATGTACGTGGATCAGAAGACAGGGCCGAATGATGAATGAGTCATCGTCTGAGGGGAGATTTTCGGGTGGATGAAGGGTTTTGAAGTGACTGGGGCTTTTATCGTCCCATTTCAAAGATGTCTCAGTTTGTTTTACAGAGGCGTGACGATGCAGATAAGCTCAGTTAAGCCTTGCAGCGCTGCACCTCTCTGGCTTTATCTAAACACCAACAAGGGCAGCTTTGGACTCATTGCTACCACTCAAGTTACAGACCTATACTTATTTTTAATTAAGTGCACCTTGAAAAAAATGAACTATATCACACCAAAACATAAATGATCAACCGTATCTCTGCTACTGAATCAATATCTCAAAATCCTTGTAAGTTTATGCAGGAAAGGTTTGAGCAGATTAAACTACAGCCTGTGTTTGAGTGTTTGGGCTTGGATTACTGAGGTCCATTTATGGGGCAAACACAGACATCTCTCGCATGTCTGCATGCCATTAATCTTCATCATTTGATTACACAAAGGGGCATCGTCAACGACAAAAGCTTTGTGGTGGATTCCTTTAAAAAGCTGCGCATGGCCAAACCCCAAGGGTGTGTCTGACTTGTGGAGTCGCATCATTGGAAGACTTCTGTTGATTTGCAGTTTTACCTTATTGACACTTAAATGCTCTGATTGATGACTTTTCTGGTATGTTGTGTTGTATGAACCTTTTGTTGGATTCTTGTCAGGATTCTTTCATTTTTTTTTTATTTGGAGGGGACTTTTCTGCTGAAGATTTCATTGGATTTAACAAAATCCCCCAAAGTCCCAAGTGAGGTGTTCTTAAAAAAATGCACCCCTGATTTAGTTTTTATTTTGTTGTGTCTCAGATGTTTAAAATTAATAATAATATTTAATCCAGGTAAATACAATGATTTCCTTCATATTTGGCGGCAAAAACTACCATCAAGCTTCATACAATAACTTTAACACTAAAGTCATGTTGTTGCATCACAGTCAGACTTTGACTAGGCCAGTTCAAATCTTTATAATATATATTTTTCTAATTAGAGTAAATTTTACCTGCTTCAGATCAATAACTTATGGCCTAATTTCCTAATTCATGATATCTACTGGAGAGCAGAAGCAGACCATCACATAATCACCTCCACATTTGATTTTTTAGTATGATATTACTCCAAGGGGTAATTGTAAAAAATATATATAACACAAATGCTCCAAACATTGTTTGAAATGTGTTCTTTAGTTTTAGGTTATCTTCACTGGCTTATAAAACACAATTTTCTTCTTATGTAGCCCTAAATTATCAGTTTCCATCTTATATTACAGACCTGTGCGCTCCTAACAGAGCGTATTGTAGAAAGAGAGGGTATTGTCCTGTGGATCAATGCTTGTATATCAAAGAGAGTCAATATTTAACAGTGGAGCATCCTATTAGATTAAAAGATCCAGATTCTCCTAAAAGGATTAGTTGCTGAACTAAAAGGAGAGAAAAATCAGCTACAGTATGTCTAGAAAAAAATAAATCTCTGGAATTGCTATTAAGAAATATTGTTACGGTTCATAGCAAAAACAGGCCTGCTGCAAGTGACATTTAAAAAGAGTTAACGTTTATCACAGTTTGTTTTTTCAATATTAGTGGGAGCTCATTTGCAATCCTGTACAGACAGATTAGTGTGTGGGTTGCCTTGAATAATATATTGTAACATTGTAAAACCCTGAATAGCCATAACAGCGTTTACAGGTTGTTTTTTATCTTAACTTTGGATTCATTGCACAGTGTGCAACACCAATAATCACAATGCTTGCTGTTAAATATGGAAAATATTTTTAACATGTTCTCATTGTTTCTAATAATGAACCCACTTTCTCTAAAGCCACGGATTACTTCCTTTTTATCATTTGACAAAACAAAAATGACTTCTGCCTGGAATCGGCTCTCTTTAAGAATAGGTCTTACATGTTTAACCTACTTTGGCTGAATGAACTGAGTTGGAAAGTAAGAAGGTAAATAAATGGCTGATTTGTTCATCTCTTCTCTGGACCACCTATGAATTAATGTGGTTACTCGAATGATCAAACAAGCGGATCAGATCCATCATATTAAATCTCTGCTGCGTCCTAAATTTAGGAACCAGTGCTGAAACAGTAGAGGAAGCCATGGTGACATAAGCCGAAGCTGTTCATATGCTGGAAAAGACAAACCATTAACAACCACACAAAAAAAACAGTACACAGAATAAGCCGTTAAACAACTGTCAACACACGGAGGAGAAAAAAGATCCTGGTAATGGTTTCAATTCTGTCTTGTTTATTCCGTCATCCTGAAGACGGACAGAACGAGATGATGTTTAAAGAGTTTAATCCGGGGCTCTGTGAGAAGGTATGTGGCTCTGCTGACTGTCTGAGCTCAAACTGAAACAATCCAAGGCAGCTTCATTAACCGGCGGCCACGAAAGTCTTAACTGGATTTCATCCTCTCATTTCGATAAATACGGCGCCTGTACACACATTTACTGAAACAAAGAAGATACCGAAGTGATAGTGACACTTATAGCAAGTAACGTGTGCATGTATGCACGTGTAAAGTTAATTATTTTAGGGTTTCTTAGATGCCAAACACAACAATGGCTGTCAATCATGCAGACATGATTTTTGTAGAGCAAAAAATGTTGGAAGGGCACTTGGAAGAAATAAATAAATCATGTGAGCAATAAATTATAAATTTCCTCTAATTTTGCATACTGGTTAGGCATAAGTATTGCATTAATTTTGGGTTGTTTTTTTTGTTGAAAATGTATAATGTAGGTGTTTTTTCCAGTTCACTCATGTTTCAGAATCCAACCAAACAATATCTAAAGTTGTGATATCCAGGTTTTCCTTATCCAGATGACGCTGGAATATATATGTTTCTTTTTAGAGCATTAACAACCTTGAGGCATCATTCTTGCTGGATATTTGACCTTTTGTCATCTCAGAAGTGGTAGAGCTTTTTTAAATTTTTCGGTTTCTAGGAACACTGGACCAGCTCCACACCATCAGCATGGTCCTAGAGTAGGTGTGGGCCCCATGAAGGACCTGAATTGTGTCAGCGGGCCACACCTACTGTAACTGACTTAATTCTGCTCGACTGTCTTCCATTGTGAATTGTACTTAATTACATACAATGTATCATTCAGTTCATGAATATCTGGAGCTTCTCAATAATGAGGAGAACTGTTGTACGTTCAAAAATGTGTGTGTGCCTGTGTGCGCGCGTGCGTGTGTGCGTGTTTGTGTGAGTGTGTGTGTGTGTGTATATACAATATAGGTATATGTAATTACGCTTTCCGTAATTCTTTTGAGCACTGGGCGATGGGGAAATATGGGTCAACATAACACCTGTTTGCATCACCTTCACTCACTTACAGAATAAGCATGAACGTAACGCTTTTCAAATAGCAGTACAGTATTTCATGCATAACATAGTTATTTTTTAATGCGGATGTGGCTCGCAGGCCGTGGTTTGCCCAAGTTTTTAGTTTCCCCAGCCGCTTTTAATGTGTTTTGTGGATTCAAAGGTTTTTGACCATGTATCTTAGGGACTCCTAAAGATGATACTGCAAGAGCTTGGTTTCCATTGCCAGCAGTAAGTATAACTTGTTTCTGGTGAATGTTGGTAGATTTATCAGTCAAGCTTCATCCCTACTCTCAACCAGTGTCATGAGATCTGAATATAGACTGAAAGATGAGCTTGTCTACAAGCGGCTGAAAGGAGTTTCCTCTGCAGGTTGTCTGGGCTCTACCTTAGAGACGGAGAGATGTTTAGTCATTTTGGAGAGGCTCAGAATAGAAACACTGCTCCTGTACACGGAGAGGAGACTGTTTAGATCCAGAATGAGATGCTCAAAATCGCTGGGAAGAAAGTGGTCTCAGTCTTTCTGCCTAGACTGTTGGAGAAGAAAAAGGATTGATGAATGAACAGTCGACCCCATTTACAGGAGTCATCCACAAATATCCAGTGGGGTTGTCGTCAGGGCTCTTCCAGAAGTTTAGTGTTAGCCTCCTTTATTCAGTTTGATGCCTATTATTTATTGTCTTGTTGGATCAACCAAGTTTGTCCATTGTTTTGCCTCGGTGTTCCTTGGTTTCATTTATTAGGATATTTAAGAACAAACCAAGGAACGACCCCAGTGTCCGCCGTGAGATAACTGTGGACTTACATGTTGTTTACCAAAAAAAAGGAACCTCTGCTCTGACATTAACATATTTACTAAGGGGTGAAATGTATTGTTCCCGAGATTTATCATGTTTGCCAACCAGTGTGTAGTATCCCTCCACCTAATCAGAAGGGCAAGGGAAGCAAATGCCTTTACAGTTGACCACAACTTCTTCAAGGACTTTTCTGTGGAAGGTAAATCCAATTCTTGAAAAGTTTGTACTTTTTTGTGCAGCGCATATCTTCTGTTCTGTTTTTGAGCAAGAATATTCAGTTTGGGAAGCTAAAATACCTACCCTCAATGGTACTTGACACACTAATAGCTGGCTTTCGCGAAACAACCTAACCAGACGTGGCATTTACTTTTGGTGGCGGTGATTGGCTGTAACCCACAGGAGTGGAGATTATGAAGACTCAAAGGCTCAAATGCCAACAGCTACAGTCTTCTGAGATAGTTTCCTCTGTGCAAATGTATGTATATTAATGTGGTTTTGGTGTTTCAAAAATTATGTTTGGGGAAAGTTCAAGTAATTGTATCATTTAGCCATTGGCTGCTATATATGGTTTGGTTATTTAATAATACCTTAAGGTAAATTTGTTCTCTACTGGAACAAAGCATGCATTCCCCAAATTTAAAAAGCAAAAGTGGTCTCGAACCCTATAGCTTGATAATAACTATACTATATATTTTCTGAACAAATAGCCTAAAATGGGTAAAACAGGAGTTAACTGAAAATTATTTAGCTGCACAGGTTTTTAACTTGTTAAATTAACAAGTACTTCTGCATTTGACCATTTTATGTGAAATTTTACTAATTTGTTTCCCAATGGACTCAATTAAATTTTACAACTTGATGTCAGATGAACCAATAATCAGTTATGGCTTAAGGCACATCCCTGTAGAAGCCTGACTTTCACAGATCATCAGCATCGTCTTTAGTTGATCCCGCATCAGTCATGAAGTTCATGGGTGGATTGTTGTCAATCGCTGCTGTGTTTCGTCAGCTTCTCCCACAGTCACAACAGAGTTTTTACTTCTGCCCCGCCTTCCGATGATTTCTGGCATATCTAAGGTTTTCAGACTCAGCATCATCTTTCGACATATTCATTAAGTTGTGCCAACAAAAAAATAAATAAAAATGTCAGCACAACCTGAGGTAATCACAGCATGTAAAGTAAAAAAAGCCTACATCACTCATGTTTATCAGACCATCATCTAGTTGTTCTGAACGGCGTTTTAGGAACAGTTTCAAAATGAAAATGTTTTCTAATAATGGAGTCAAGAGCGGCGGGTTTCCATAAAGACTGCACATTTTTTCATTTATAAACGACACATTAAAACTAACATTTAATCAGACTGGAGAGAGAACGCATACTTCATTCACAAAAAACCCTAAAATTAAAAACAGATATAATTACAGTGCTTGCTAATTTGATGTCAAACGAGCGTGTTTTCATGCTTGGCGGCACCATTGTCAGACGCTTATTGTTGTTGTGCAAAGCTTTCATCCATTAATCTTACCATTCTCAATCAAGTGTTTGTTCAGACAAAGTACAGGATGAAGGTGTGTGTCGTCTGGGCGTTATTTCCTGCCCCATTGTGTGTTGCCATACAGCGGCGTGGTGGGAACGTTGCAAACATTCGTCTTTTCACAGGAGTGTTTCTGTCTGTGTATGTGTGCATCTGGCTGTGGTTTTTCACAGAGGCTAGTATCTGCTTGCCTTGTGGCTACATCTGAGGTTTTGAGTGTGTGTTGTGAAATGCATGCCGTCAGGGTGTAAGTGTGTGTATGTGTGCGTGTGGTATGTGGTCTCAAAACGTCAATCAAATTTAAATCCAAAGATTAAAGGAAGGGGATGCCCTTCCCTGGGTTTTAATTACAGTGCTGGTGGCCAAGGAGTCCGGAAATTCAGATGCAAACGGATCATTGAGAAGAGGCAGGTAGTCTGATGCTTGATTAATCTTCTGCATTACACACGTTTAAAGAAAGATGGCAGCGCTAAGATTGACACACAAGAGTTAAGAAAAGTAGAAAAGGGTTAAAGGGGAAGATTTGCTTTGCTAAAGGTAGAAAGGATAGGTTGGAGGCAGACAGGTTAATCCTCTACCAGCAACCAATTACAGCCTTCTCTCTACAGCCCAACCTTCCCAGTATAATCTCAGTGAGTCACCCTTACACCTCTATGCCTGACATTTTCTTCGGCCAACATGCACTGTTTAGTTTATTCTAACTGTAAAGCCCCGAAAAAAGTCATATTCATTTTCAATCCAGCCTTTCTGAGGTAAAACCTTCCAGCAACACATTTTGCTGCACTTGGATTTACAGATATCTTAAACCTTGCCTCTACAGCCTTTGCACATTAAATGTAAATATTTCCCTATTTTTTTGTATGCAAATTGTCTTAAGCTCAGTCACATTGCTAAGAACAGCAGTTTTGAAGTATTCTACTGTAACTCTGGTTGTATGCTTTGGTTTGTTCTCCCCTCAGTGTCTTTTTTGGCATCGAGCAGGTTTTTCTTGAGTAAAATCCTTTTTTTTTTACTGATTTGTTTATGATGTATTTAAGATTTGAATGGAATGACTTTCTTTTAAAGTGCCTCAAGACGACATGTGTTGTAAATTGGAACTAAATTAATATACAGATTCTTGATTCTTAACCCCCTGTATTAATCTCTATCCAGAAAAGGACCCCCACGACAGCCTCTCTTCCATAAATAGTTTCTAAAGTAAACAACTAGAGTTTATGCTGTTGACAGATTCTGTACCCTGAACTGGGGATCTCTGCAGCTCCTCTAAAGTTACCACAAGACTCCTTGCTGCGTCACTAATTAATGCTCTCCCTTCCAAACCTGGAGACTTTTACAACATAACTCTGCTTTAAACTTCTCCTCAACCTCCTCTCTGACCTTTCTGTTGTGTTCCTTGGTATTAATGATTCTTTTTGTTAACTAACGCTCTCTAATTGATTTACGATCGATTTATAAATGACAAACAGGTGGAGTCTCTTTACTAACTCAATCAAGGCTGCACTGGATTTTATTTGATAAACCATACATTTATTTCCTTCCCCTACGCAATTATGCACTTTTTGTCGTTCCCATGAAATACCAAATACACACATTTGAAGTCTAAGGTTGTAGCCCGGATGCATTTAATCTATAAGAAGCTCTGAAGCCTTTTGGGGATATGAGAGAAAACGGATTTAAATGGATTTTTTAATTTTGCTCCAAATATCATGTTAGACTGACTTAAGGCCAGCTGGATTTTAAAGTATAAAACAAAGTGGGCCTGGACAGGTGGAATACAGGAGCAGACTCGAAGGTTTGGTGCACCTTTGAGCTGTGGAGAAGCAGAAATCTCTATAATCCTTTAATGGGAGGCCACTGACTCACCAGGACAGTCGTCACTGGAAAACATCTGTCACACTCGGAGCGACTTGTAAAATCAAGTCTGGACCAAACTCAGTTCATGTGTGATAAAAGTTAGAAGAAAAAACGTCTTCATACAATAAGATACAATATTTAATACTGATTATTTCTTTGTTTTTATTTTAATATATTTATTTTATGCTTTTAATATTCCTGTAAAGTTGATTTATTTTTCCCTTCTTTCTAAAGGACAACTTAAAAGACGCAGATGCTGATAAAAATGGGGGTGTGGATTTATGTAACTGCTCACATTGCCTCTGACACAAGTTTCTATTTTTAAGGTTGAAAACGGTGACGTGAAGATAACCGGACCACAAGCCATTAACAAAGCGCGGATGCTTTAAATCTTTTTTTTTCAGTGCAACGTACATCCGTCATTTGCCTTAGTCAGTGCGAAGCAGGAATTTCAGAGGATGCACAAACACATAAAGACAAGAAACTTTAACAACAAAAACTAAGAAAGTAGGTCGGAAAGGTCGAATTCATCATGTGAGCTTAGAGATGAAACGTTAACTCAAGGTTTAATTCAGTTAAATTCCCATTGTGCTGTTTCAAAAACAAATCTTGCCTCGAGACAATTTACAAACACAACAAATATAGTAAAAATCTTATAGTTCTTAAGCAAAGCAGTCGGTGAGAAGTTTTCTATAGGCAGAAACCCGGCCGATTGTCTCTCTCTCCTACTGAGCATGCTACTGGTGATGGTGGGTAGGAAAACTTATTTTCAACAGGATTAAACCTCCAGTCAAATCGGTTTGAATGTGAAAGACTGTGACAATCAGGGCATTTGAAAAAAAAAAACATCACACATCACACTTTGCTGCTCGTCTTTCCAACTTCTCTATCCACCTAATTCCTTTCCTTTCCTGTGACTGTCAATAAATGTTTCCAGTGTAAAAAAAACAAAAAAAACAGTTTAGAATACGGACAAATGCGCACCTCTCTTTCTGCAGGTTTCTCAACAATAAATCTTTGTAGCACATACTTGCAAATAAAAAACACCGGTCTGCCACATTCTTATCGCCTGCTTTTAGGAATATGTTGACTTTTATAGAACCTGGTATTGACACAGCTGCAAATGCATGTACTGTATCACTTGCTGCCTTGTCACATTTATCAGGATACAGTGCGTGTCGCAATTCATCTCTGTGTTTACTTCTCTGGTTTTATCAAAAGCGTCGTGCTTTTTCAATCTTGTCTTACATCTTCTGGTTTCATTCAAATGTTCTTCTGCTCTCGGCACGTTTTGTATCAGCAAACATTTGGAGCAAGCATCCTTCGGACACACACGAACTCATATCTCCTTACTTCCACAATGAGTGTTATACCTTGGCAGGAAAAAGAAAAAAGGTACCCAAATGAGTCGATCCCGGAGGTAGTTTGTAGATTGCAATGGAATGCTGAGGCAGCCAATCAGATCGCAGCGGCGTGGGGGTGGGCAGGCGTTTAGCGATGCTGACGCTAATGCAGCCAATTAGAGCCCGGTGCAACACGCTCCAATTTGCTTCCCCCCTTCATCCACAAAGTCAATGGCAACATTTATCCCTCAATAAAACAGACATGATCTCAGGGGCCCGGGCCCTGCCAGAGCTTTCCGTTCCTACAAATTTCTCTTGATTGTACAGTGCTCTGCCTGTAAGCACTCCAAGGGATGATTACCAAGCTTATGTTACATGTTTTAGGGCATTTTACCCAGATTTAAACACAGTTTTTTTTCCCCGTTTTGAAGCTGGAATACTACGGCTTAAACTGAAAAGTTGGACAGATAGAAAAAGTTAAAGCAGCAGCAGAACGGCTTGTTATGAGCAAATATGCAGATAAAATTTGGATGAAAGTAGTTGGAAGAAAACAAAAAGCGAAAAGAGTTGTGGTGAGATCAACAATCAGAGGTTTTTTAAATAATCTTGATAGGTGAAAGCATCAAATTATAAGGGGTTGTAAGCATGTAAAGCAATGCAGAAACAATATTTACTGAAGTTTATAATTCAAACGAATGCAATAGAAAAGCTGGGATGATTAACTTTAGTTTGCAACATGTAAGGAAACCAAGTTTTTGGTTAACAGTTGTCTGTCAGCTTCTGCCCCTATATATTAAACAAATTATAATAAATTAACCAAAACAAACTATACACCATTATTTTTTCAATGACAGCTGACGTAACTTAACAATAAAAACAATTAAAACAAAGAAAACATGGAAACATTACAGATGAAATCTTCAAAACTATTTGATTTGTCTTAAATTAATGTTAAAACATAATGCTGGTGAGGAAACTGCAGACTTAATCTTAATGCGTTACAGTTACAGGCAGCAACAGAAAGAGGAAACTAGCTGACTGGTTACCGTGGCAAAGCCGACCGAAACAATAGCAGCAAAATATTGACTAAAGGAAATGAACGTAAAGGATAAAGAAACCAACTTTCACACCTATAATAAAAAACAACAACATGTGAAACTTCAAAATATTGACTAAAGGAAACGAACGTAAAGGATAAAGACACCAACTTTCACACCTAAAATAGAAAACAACAACACGTGAAACTTCAAAATATTGACTAAAGGAAACGAACGTAAAGGATAAAGACACCAACTTTCACACCTATAATAAAAAACAACAACACGTGAAACCTCAAAATATTGTTTAATGCCACTGGTCTTTATTATGAGGCTATGTGGATATTTTTCTTATTGCATTTTCTTATTATATTTATTTATTATATATTTTTTGAGATGGTTTCATCCTCTGCTCATCTTGCAAAGCAACTTTCAAAATTTCCTTTTTTTAAAAAAAATAATAAAAACACTTTCAGTTCTTCCACATAAACCATAACTGAACGTAGAAAACGTGCATTCAGTTTTTATGTTTCTCTAAACTGGAAAAAAAAAACTCCAGAGAACTGTAAATATGCTGAAACACAAAGTTTATTTAAATCAAGGCTGTAACACCGTTTGTTTGGAGTTTATTTTGATTCCTAATAACTACAACACTGGTTAACCTGCGTCTTTGAACTGCCTTTGGGCTAAAATGAGCTATAAGAATAAATTTGACTTACCTTGATTTATATCCTCGTTGTGTCTTTAGTTTCTGTAGGACAAGTCTTAACGGAGTGGTTATTTTCTTCTAGCCTCTTTTTTAATGTATTTAGTTTGACACACATCCTGTTTCTGTTTTTTTGAAAACATTAAATGCATCTCCATATTTAATGTCCCTTTCAAACCCCTGATAAAGTCATAGGGTTGATTTTTGCAACGTGGAGTAAATCAGCTCAAATTAAACGTTGGGTTATTCAACTGTTCTTCTGTCTCTGCATGATTTAAAATAAAGCTTTCATGTGACTACAAAGCCTCCATGGAGTCGTTCACTGATTAACAGAGACATGCAACATGTAAACTTGTCGAACAGACAATTAAAAAACATCAATAAAGTAATTCATTGATTAGCCATTGCAAAAAAGTGCAATTAAAATAGTTTAGAGTAAGTTCTTGTTATGTAGATCATGAAGTCGGATCCCTATTCTAATTGTGTAACATCTACTAAGAGGAAAAGACTACCTGTCGCTCCTTTGTGCATTTTACATTTAGCTGCCTGTCAACAACACAGATCCATGGATGTAACGGTGTTAACCTGGTTTAACAATGTGACAAATGTCATAATTGTCACATTGTTTATGTGTTTAAGAAATTTTATTATTGGCATCTATCTATAACGTAATTTTAAAAACATTTTCAGTGTTTAAATCAGTATATAACTAGATCTCCATGCAGGTCTTGAAGCTTTCCAGCTAGAATCCTGGCTTTAATCTGATCCAAAATCTTGGAAGAAGCAAATGATTAGTTATGGTATCAAAAGTTTGGAGTATAGTATCGTGGCTCAAAGGTACAAACATGAAGCAGAATATGTGGAACGATGATGCTGAGTATGGAAAGCTTAAATATACCAGACTCATAAATGATGCAAACTCAAAGACACTCAAAGACACGCAATCACAAAAAAAATAAAAATAAAATAAAAAACACTGCACATGAATTATTGGAAATAAAGTCAACAATAGCAAACCATTAAAACAAATGCAAACTTGCTGGCGGCAAATATCAGAAACAACAGCAAGAATAAAATGTTGCAAACTCTCTCTATAAAATGGAAGTGCTTAACCCAACTGGAGAGATGCATGTTTTAAAGTTGCCAACATTTTATGTGTTTGCAGGTAGATTTTGCCGTTTGCTTTGTTTGTTGACCACTAAAGATAAGTGAGCCAAAAAAAATTTAAATTTCACGTATGCTCCTTCAAGATCGTTACAGTCTAATACTCATTGTTCAAAATAAAGTAATTAAAATGTAAAATCATTTATGAGGTAATTTTTATACATATTCAAATAATAAATTTACATTTATATTCTCCTTCTTTCCTTCTAAGGTTAATCCACATTTTCCTGCAGCATCATTGGATCTACTTTTGCAACTTCAGCACTTCTGTTTTTCTAATATCGTACCATATTAATCCTGTTTGTCGTAGATTAAATCAGAAACCCATTATTGTTGTTCTGTATCATAAACATGTAATTTTCACATAGCTTCCTAGTGCAACGACAGCAATAGATAACAATACTTAACCTCTCCTGCTATTTTAACTCCGTTTTAGTAACTCTTCTTCGGCATAGAGTCCTGCTTACATAATTCACTTTACAGTAACATTAAATTTCTTATCTGAGCACGCTCAGCAGGGAGAAGAAGAAAAGTTGCAGCTAATCTGGTTGATTCATCTGAACTCTGTTAACGCTGAGATCTGCACCATAATGCTTCCCCTGAAGCCTGACAAACCAGCTGGATTAGCACTGAGTAGTCGGTTTTACACACAAATAGGTGCACTTACTTTTATTTTCTCTGCACTTTTTATGCGTGTTTACAAAGAAGATCCGTGCTAGTTTGTCGTGTTTTTAAAAGTGGCTTAAAAAACAGAGTTCACGAGGTCTGAACAAAGCTGGCAAATCAGCTCTCAGGGAAGTTTCATTAAAAATCTTAGGGATTATTTACTTTTTTACTTTTAGGTAGGACAAACCGTGTAGCAAAACTAAACCAGGTGACAGTTTAACAACCTCAAGTTAACACTATTTAAAGGTAAAGTTACATTTTCCCTTTCAAAATAATAATTTGCTTTTGCAAATCTTATTTTAATTTGCCTTTAAGAGCTTTGAACGAGCATTTTGTCATCGCTTAAGAGCATCTGGCAGCACAATCCCGGCTCAGCCTCCAGTTTTCACTTGTTTTGCTAATGTTGTGGTACGACACGGTGTTCAGCATTATCACGCAGCCATCTCCTCCTCCCCATCGTCATTAGGAACTCCGTTATCTGCCTGAGACAATGCTTCATCACAGGAGTAGATTTAAATTGGCTGCCTTAGCTGCATCCCTTCCCCACGGCTCTGTAGCCCTGAGTTAGTCAAGCTGCGAGTTACTGTCTGAAATCAGCCAGCGGTAACCGAAACATGTTCTGCAGACGTGATCAAACAATGCAATCCAGTGCAGGGGTATTCACAGGCTTAGAGGGGAGCAGAATAAGCCTCAGAACATCTGGTGACTGTAGATTTATAGAAAGATTAGATTTTATCAGCCATTAAATAGCATCTAAATGTTTTTTCTTTTTTTTTTTTTCTTAATTAGTTCAATTTTTCGTGCATTCAAGATACTTGGTCGCGTTTTAAAATTCCCAACCAAGGACGTGTTTTTAGTTTTATGAATCTTTGAAGGAACTTGACCTTTACCCTTACGCGTAAAACAAGGATCTCAGGTTAAAGTGGGCATCAAGACCCTTAAAATATCCAGTACCTGCTAGCCTTTTTTTCTGTCCTGACCAACAAAAAAGGATAAAGAACCTCCACTAATCTTCAGAGCTTTTTCATTAATCTCATTAAAACCTCCCTGTTCAGTGGATAATTGCTGCCTTAATAGGTAACTCATTAAAGACTGTATAAGGATCTGGGGTGATGTTTTAATGCTATTGAAAGATCAGCTCGGCTCAGTCGAGGGACTCGTGCGAGGGCCCCGCAGCGCTGACCCCCACATCTGCTGCACAGCACTCACCATACGAATCAGGGAGGGCTTTCTTTCCCTGTGAGTGTGAGAGCGAGGCTTATGGCTCTGCTGGCCCAGCAAACAGCCTGTCAGGCTTTATAAGACTCTAACGACTGAAATAAAGCCCTCTGTCTGCCTGTTAGGGTTGAACAATGATGTCCTCTCCTGCAGAAAGCTTTAGACTCCAGATGACTCACTCTTATTTCTTATTTATTTGTTTGTTTATTGTTGTTGGAGATCTGCAAAGGGTTTCCTGAACCCATTTGCAGTGAAATCTTTTGTATTCATGCCAGTTTAAAGGTTTCTGATCACACAGACCCAACAAGAGTTTCCATCTGCGTGAGCTGGAACAGAATAAAACTCAATCCGTTTCCAATATGGATTCAATTGATATCTAACAAAAATATTTAATCTGTTAACTGGATTAAAACAAAAGTTCACTTCATTAATAAATAAACACCCGTAGTAAAAAGACATCTAGGTAAGGAAGTATTAATTAATCCTTTACAAAATTATCCTGAAATCTTCTGTATTTTATATATATATATTTTTTAATTCATGAAGAAGAAGAAAAACATCTTCACTTGTGCTTGGTGTCTTTTCTGATCAATTTGAATTGCATTCAAACACATAAAGAAAGATATGGTGTTTTTGATGGATTTAAACCTTGCAGCGTCATTAATTTTGATCAGGTTTTGCAGCTATAACACCAGAGTCACCCTGAGTGCATCATATTGAGTTAAGCCTGATAAAAACCAATAAATGCAAAAGAAAACAAAACAACTCCAAATATATGATCTGAACAATATTTTTTAAGGATTCAAGGAATTCAAGCTGCTTTGATTTAGACGTTGAGCCACATGTGAGGAATCAGCTCGCTAACACGCTCATGCAGAGTGGAGCCGTGATGGATGATTCTTGTCCATGGGGCTCTTCAGCCAGAGTCTGGGGTCTGTAATCGATCCATCTCCATCAGATCCGATGGCATTATGTAGCTCCTCTGGCTTCTGTTGGATGATCACTTCTGATATGTCTCCCTCTATATGTTCTTGTATGTCTTGTGTGTCCCAACCGTGATCTCTCTGTTGTCTCTGAGAGAACCGGAGCAGAACCACGATTTCATCTTTGAAGGCTGAGTGTCCATCATGTCCTTAAGGAGATCTTTCAGCTTTGCATCATCCTGAGAGCTCTTGATTGACGCTTAATATGGGTCTGTTTTCTTAAAGAACACAATCAACAGGGTACATTTTAAGAATAAATACATTTTCAACACCTTTTTATTTCATTTTTTTGTTTTTAATCAAGAGTCATTAACTTCTTACATCTCTTCTTTTTGTTATTAATCATTTTAACAATGCAACAACAAAAATAATAATGATTTTTGCAAACATGTACATAATTCTCATAAGTAATTATTGTGTAATCCATTATTATTACCAGCATTTACAATATGCTGGTAATAATAATAGGCATTTAAAATAAGCTGTTATTTTTTAGTCTTATCCT
Organism: Orestias chungarensis; assembly: GCA_032876305.1. Lineage (NCBI taxonomy): Eukaryota > Metazoa > Chordata > Actinopteri > Cyprinodontiformes > Cyprinodontidae > Orestias > Orestias chungarensis. The sequence continues at coordinate 1,362,450 of JAVLVB010001306.1, forward strand.
TTCATTTTAAAAATGAAATTTATAGATTAGATAGATTAGATTAGATATATTCCTAGAGAAAAATGCCTTTGTCACAGAAAGCCATAACAAAAAATTGTGCCAAAACATAATTTACCACAATAATTTCCCTATTACCATCATTAGTATCAGTAGTTCTTATATTTACGTAAAACTGTGGTGCACATTAAAATATATTTATATGAATAAATAGAAAAATAGTAACGCTGAGGGAAAAAAAGAGTTTAAAATATTGAATATCTGATCAATTAAAATAATTATTTCTCGCAATACATTTCTACCTAGTGGACCAGAATAAAAAGTACTGCTTTATAGTTTTTTGTTGTTTAAAAAATAGGTTTTAATTTTCCACAGTCCCTTGGATTATTTTATTCTTATAGAGGCTCAACTATCAGTCAAGCATTTCGTTTTATGTGCTCTTATCTCTTTTTTTTTTTTAAACAAGAAGAAATGTGTGTTTAAGAAAATTAATAAATATACTTTTCATTTATTTTAGAAATATTATTGTTGCATTTTTACCAATTTAACGTCCATAATAAAGTGAAACTCTGTTTGTTTTTGAATTATTATCTCTCCTCTCGGATCGTTCCTGGCATTAAAACCTGAAGCTCCGCTTTAAGCCGCGGAGAACTCGCCTCCTTTCACGGAGCTTAAAATCCTCTCCGTCTGTAATAACTCTGCACAGTGGATGCACATGCACTAAGCTTCAGCGAGGTGATAATAAAGCCGACTCTGACCGCTCGGCGCCACGCTTCATAAAAAGACGCAATATTCTGCGGTAGCCGGCCCGGCTGCGCACTTTCACGCGGATTTCTGCACAATGTTGCGCAGCAGCGCGCCGCAACATTTCACTGCCACAAAGAAGCGGATTGATGCAGAGATTTTAGTTTGGTCTCAGTCTGATGCATCTTAAAATCGGCTGGATTCACGTTTTGCGCAATTTTCTACTTTTGTGCTCAAGTGTTTTTTAATGATATCCATCTAAATCTAAATATAGTTTGTTGGCCAATCAAAGGCAGAGTACAAAGTTATATGTTTTTTTTTTGCCTCTACAGATGCTTAAATATGTCTGATGACTTTCCTGCGACATAACATGAACAACTATAGAACCAATTCAAATACTTTCAACCTTTGATATTTTAAAATCATATTGTGCCAATCTAATCCTATGTTTTCTCTACATCAAATGGAAACCCAGATTTTCTTTAGTAGAATAGTTTTCTGTCCCCCAGTCTGTTTTTGAAGCTCCCTGCAATTTAATCCAAAAGTGTATTTAATTAAAGATGGAGTATTATTCTCAACTTGCATATTAAATGTTTGCCCCCCCAGAGGGAAAGGGAAGGGGCTGTTATATAAATGGTTTAAAGCTTTAAAAGATTTGAACTCATCCAAACGAACCTCATTAGCCTAATTGGTCCCAGTCAGTCCTGAAAAGTGTGGATAATGGACTCAGGTTCAAACACAGCTTCAGTATGGTTGCACTTAAGAGTAAGAACTGATAAATAAATTACGTTAAAAGAATGCTTAAAGTAGTTTTAATAAATAACTACTAATAGTAAATGTTCAAAGTGCATTTTTCTTCAGTTTTGATGAAGGTACCAATTGTGGGTAAGAAGCCTTGAAATGGAAGTTTGAGTTTGAGTCTGTTTTCCTGATGACTGACAAAGGACATAAAGTATTGTAAATAAATAATGATTTCAAACCAGAACTAAATGATTCCTTGTTCTTATTTTCAATCTGAAAGATTGTGCAAACTTTAGAGATGACCAATTATTCTGGTAAAGCAGCAAAATTATTCCAGAGTAAATAGAGATTGAGGTCGTTTTGCACGACGCAATGACTGGTTGTACTGATTTAAAAAAAAGAAAAATGGTGGATTGCAAACTATTAATCAAACCTATTTTGTTCCTAATAAATAAAATAATGTACTCAGAAGTTTCGAGACACATTAAAAACTCTGACAGCTCCGAGCTCGTGTTGCAGGAGGACAATAATATGTATAGAAAAATGTTCAGATTCTGGAAGCAAACATGAATGTTTCAAAAAAAGAACAAAAAAGCAGCAGAGCTGAAGCTGTTCCTACAGTCGCCCAAGGAGTCAAATGTTACCTTAAATCAGCTGATGGAGCTCAACGGAGCAGGGGTCGCAATAAGGCCCTAAAAAGTGAGCAAACAAGAAACATGTTGCAAGGAAGAAGAGGGACACGTCAACAATACAAACAGAGCTGGCACAGCATTGAATAGTGCCTGAAGCAACTTTAGATCTGGAGCCTAAATTCACATAATTTATAAAGGAATTTCAGAAAACCCGTTATGGAGACAAAGTTATTTATGTTACTTACTGATTTGCATGTCTGGAGTTTACCCACCAGCTCTTTTTAGTTTGCAGCAGAAATGTTTAAACTACCAGCACTAAAAATTATGTTAAGCATCAGATTTTAAACATTTTCCTTGAATGATTCCAACTGTGTTTGTTTATTCTTTTAAAGCCTAAAGAGCTTTAAATCTTAACATTTGCCATTTTAAAATAGTTAAAAAGAAATTAAAAAGTAGACTCATTATTAGTTTGCTTAATTGTTTAGATCTGAATGAAGAGACGCTTTGTTTACTTGTGCGTTTGCTTGGTTCTGAACTCAAGAACTGACAGAATATATTGTTTGGATGTGCAAAGATATCTGCTTCATGTTCATTTAAGGCCTTAAATAAAGATATATGATGTCAACCTCACGTCACTGTTAATTCCATGATCAACCGCATTCAGACGTGATCAGATGTCTTACAGCTTCCGTTTTTTTGTGCTTAACTTTTTAATAAAAAATTCTAGAATTGGTCAATTTGAAACATGCTGTTTTCTGTTTCTGCTCAATTAAAAAAATACTCCACAACAACCACGACCTGTTCCAAACTGTAAACAAACCTTGTTTTGTTGTCAGTTTAAAACATTTAGCAGAAAATTAGTAAATTGGGGCAGAAAGTTTAATATAAATATTTTGTTTATATTTGTTACCAATGTTTGTTTGCTCCGGCATCAATCAGAACCCCGACCAGAAATTAACATGCTACATAACAGAGCACTAAAGATTTGTGAATCTTTAGGTATTAATACGATTTTTTGCTTGTTTTTTTTTTTCGTAGTTTTTGTAGGAATGTGTATAGATTAATATAAATGACAAAAGAAAATGATGGTGATGAATTAAAACAAAAAACCCACTGCAATTATTGACATATTTAGCATAAAATAAATGGAACAATTTCAATTTGTAATTAACTTTTCTTCGTAGTTTTATTTTGTACTTTGTTTAGAAATATGACTTTATTCTGAGAGCCACTTATCCACCCACCCCCAGTAGCTCTCCAAAATAGAAAAGCCAAGTGAACATGCCTTGTAAATGAATCAGATGTACATTTAAGTCATGAAACGGCTGCAGGAAGTTGATTAATTTGCAGTCAGAGCAAATTTTGGGAAGTTTAAAGTGATTTAAAAGTGACAAAATAGAATGAGGACCAAAATGAGAACCAGAGTTTATCCTGTGACATTTTGTGATGACTCCATAACTAGCTTTTATTATTGGACTTATTGCACATCTTTCACAGTAAATGCAAGTAAATGTTAAAGGATTTTTCTTTAACCATTAAGTTATGGTGCATGAATAATTTTGTGGAGGAACTAATTGAGGAATAAGGACTTATTCATTAAGATCATATTCTGATATAAGGAAATAATTGATTTATTTCATTATGGGGCCAAAATGACTTATTTTAGTTATCTGAATATGTTTTGTGTGTCTCTGCACCTTATTGCTGTTCGGCCTCCCGTCCTGCCTTGCCCGGCTGCAGTTCTGCAGACACAGAGGCACTTTCACATGGCTGCAGCCCCTTTCTGCTATTCCGTGATAATGATAAGGCCTAAAATCCTTCTGTAGATTTGACCTTTGCCTCCCTTCCTCCATTTCTCCCTATTTTTTTACCGTGTTGTGCGCATAAGAGCTGCGCTCTGGCCGTTGCTGCGAGGATTAGGGGTGTGTTTGGGCAGAGGTGACTCCAGGAGCCCCTCTGTGTTTAGTTTGGCAACCTGGTGAGCATCGCACAGCTGCCGGCAAAAAAAGCCCTCTTGATCTACCAGATACCAAAAAATCATAATGTGCTGTTTGTTATGGCAGGGGAAAAAAGTTAAAAAAAAGAAACAAAGAGAGAAGGATGAAAAAAAGGACAGATTTACTTTTGTTTGAAGATGATTTTGAGGAGTTTAAAGTTCGGTCAGAAGTTACAGACTTCTTTTCAAAACTGTACGAAATATTCAGCAGTTATCAGAGGTCGCCTGATCCAAACGGTCTCCGAAGGTGTGTTAATCCCATGCTTGTTTTTAAAGAACTATGCAAAGCATTATGAAAATGCCTTCATCAGACCTGTATATTTGGTTAAGTGGCACATTAGTATGAAAATGAAATACACAATTTTAGCCTGCTTTCAGAAAATCTCACGCACTGCAGACAGTAAGAGTGGGAGAAATATTCAAATATGCTGAAAGAGTTGACAATATATCAGTGTTTGCGACAACTTTTTTTGAAATCTGTAGACATGTGCAACAAATGTGCATCTATTTAACAGTGGGTGTGATAGTGAGCTCTAACATTTGCATGTTTTTAAAACGTAGTTTAAAAAAGTAGATATTCATAGGTACATTCATCACTGTCAGACGAATAAATGCTCTCTTACAAAGCTATAAGAACAGGCTTTATTCAGATCTATTTTGTTTACCACAGAATAAAAGTCCTAGAAGAAGATCTACCATGATGGAATACATAGGATAATAGCAGGACACCTGACTAGTATGATAATGTTAGGGTTAATCTTGACTAGCTTTATCTGGTTAAAGGAGCTCTCATTCTTAGCTGATAAGAACGGTAGGGAAATAACCTGGTCTGCTATTTTAGAGCGTTACAATTTACCTGAAACCATCAGAAACCTATTAGGGATGATCATAAATTTAGCAAGAAAACATGAAACTCTTCCGGTAATGTGCTAAAGCTTCACTAGCTTTGCTAACTTTAAAAATGTTTAGCGCACTTAGCTTCCTCTAAATTTCCTTTCAATTACATTCTAAAGAGCTAATTTCCTTTAACTATTTTATTTTGTAAACTTTCAGATGAATAAAGTTCAACCTCTGTGTTCAAGTTTTATTTATTGACTATTAAGAACTTTTCAAGTAGTTGTTTGTTAATATTCATCCTATGAGTCTGACATGGTGAAGAGTTTTTAGACAGCAGTTCTGTTTCCTCTCCCGAAATTCTCCAAAATGTTTATCATGTACCCGTAACACAGAGTTGTAGAATGATAGCCTGTGGTTCTTCATTAAACCGTTCAAAATATACTGACGAAGTCCTACTACAGCTATTTGGCAAAATCAGCAACAGCGTTAGCAACAGCGTTAGCAACAGCGTTAGCAACAGAATGAAGCAATGACAAATTGCTCTGCAGACCGTCAAAAAGCTAAAGATTTTTGTTTTCAAGAGCTTAAAATTAGCAGTATATTATCAAAGTCAGAAGAGAAGCAGTCCTGTCAGAATGTCTAGGTATTTAATGTTTTTCACTGAACAATATTAAAATACATTGGTAAAATGCGACTGTCTGGGTTTTTCACAAGAACGCATATATTGCTTCCTGGTTAAAACCTGATAAAGCAATAAATAGTAACATGATGCTTTCTGGACAATATTGCTAGGTGTACAAAATCTGAAAAAAAAGTTTATTTATATACTGAAGGCAATATCAAGCATGTATCTACCCAAGTATCAGACAAAACCTCTCCTAATTCAAGATTAAAAGGTTTTTACAGAATTTAGCTAACCCTTACCCTACTTTTTGAAAGTCCAGAGGATGATGTCATACAATTCATTTATAATTTAAAAAGATTCAGTTAACTGGAAGCACACCTTTAGATGTAAGTTAAGGCAATATCTTAAACATTCCCTGTACAACTTCATGCCATTCTATTTATTTTAAACTGTTATATTCAGATATAAATGGAAATGTGCAACTATCATAGGGTGCTGGTGTGGAATCCCTGAATAAACCCCAGAACAAAAGCCAAAGAATATCTGCTGACTCAAGCTGGTTGGAGAGTGTCTTATTTCACAGAGAAACAATGCTGTACGGTTATGGCTTGAAAGACCACTCAGTGAAGAAGAAGCAGCTACTCAAAAAGAGACTTATAAGTCTGATTCAAGTTGAATTTTTTGCAGAAATTTATCTTCCAAGTAGACATTTACCTTTAATTTACCACCAAATCGTTTTTAGAGTGGCTTTAAAACAACGCAGTCAGTGTTTCGGAGGGGTCGGCAAAAAGCTCCCATTTTAACCCCGGAGGATATGTGTACATGCTGAGCTGAAAAGGTGTGTGTGTGTGTGTGTGTGAGTGAGGCAGCTTACAAACCGGTTCTGTGTGGAGAAATGGTGCAAATGTTCAGATTGCTGCGAGAAACTTTTGAAACGATACCCGCAATGTTTGATCCAAGTTAAACTGTTTAAAAGGGAATTAAAACCAAATATTAGGAAAAAGTAGTTAAGTATCAGAATTTGAGGTTGTTTCTCATTAAGAGGTAAAATAGACCTGTTGATGTTACACAGCTGATTTAAAAAAAGCTTCAGATTTGCCAAAAAATACATAATTGTTCTCCCATTCCTTTATTGTTCAATTTAAAACCTTTAGACTTTCTGGTATTGTTTTGAATTTTGGTCTTTAGCTGCTTTTCTGTTTAATAATCACATATTTGTGTATAGTTTCACTTTTAACAAATTCGCAAAGAACTGTTCAGTTCAACAAAGTAAAGAGACTAAGCTTTTATATATATACATAGTGACCTGAATGTAGACTTTAAATGCCTAAAAGATATGCATGAGGAGCAATATCAAAACCCATGTAGATTTACAGAAGCAGATATAATAATATTCAGCATTAGTTATTTTAGGAAACAAGCTGACGAACAAACCCTCCAGCTTTCCATCACCTGTCTGAGGCCATCACGTGTCTCAGCTCTGAAGCAGTCCATCATTCTCACACAGACCGGATCGTCCTCCGCCTGACAGTTAATGGGTTTGGCCCTCTGATTAATTGTGACGAATAGGGGGCCCATTCATAACCCTTTGTGCAAGAGGTGCTGTATGCTGTCAGTGGAGAACCAGCAACAGGGGACACTACTGCCCCCTGTTGGCCCCAATCATAAAACCTCATTGTTCTATGTAAGGAGAAGATCCTTTTTTTCTAATCCACAATATAAAGCAAAACTTGCTTTATATTTGTGATGCATTTGGGGACTTTTAGCACACAGCTAAAATGCAGACACTGGCACAGATTAGAAATAAGATATTTCTCTTCTGGTTCGAATGAAAAACACATGAAAAACGTTGCTGCAAGCAGCGATCAGGGGATTTAAGCCCATATGGGAATGTTAATAATTTAAGGCAGTCAGGGGTCAAGAGCTACATGGGAATGTTGGGAATGCTGAGAGAAGAGTTTCTGGCAATCGTGGACAACATAGAAGCTCATCCAGAAATGAGAAGAGGCTGCTTTCATTATTATTATTATTTATCTAATTTTACATCAGTGTTGTTGTGATGGATTTGCTGCTACCTTCCTGTTTAAAGGCTAGGCGCTGCATTTTAAGCATGTTTCAGTGGGAGGACGGCTCTTGCACGGCATGTTTGTCCAGGAGAGCATAAATCTACTGCGTGTTCAACACACAAAGAGTTACAGAGAGTAACACTGCACACCTGGAGACCCGCGGCTCACTGTAATCATCATTACATACTTTAAAAACAAGCATAAAAGCAGCATATAGGGCCTTTAAAGTTTGTTATAAAAAATGTATTCCTTCTTACTTCCACATCTTGCTTCCTTTTGACCTTTTTCCATCGTAATGTTGTTGATGATGATAAAACCAGATGTGGCTTTCATGGAATATTTTATTATGTTTAGACATTAGATAACATAATATCTAAATACAAATAAAGCTCAAATTTAGAAAGATAATTAGCTATTTAGACAAAATTCTTTTAAAAACTCACCAATGATTATGTTAGCTGATTTACTTGTGCACAAACTGAACCCAAATATGCCTGTTTTTGCACTTTGAAAACTTATCAGGCGTTATAACTTATTTTTTCTTTTGTGATTGTTATGGTTTGAATTAGTTTGAAATTAATTATTTCTTATAGACGTTCAGTACAATTTTGTACCCATTCAGTTCAGTGAAATCAAAATGTTGTTACATTTATTTCAGTTCAGTCCAGTTGCCAAATCCTTTAGAAATACTATAAATCTAACTTAGCCTTTATTAGATTTGTTACATTTTAATTGGCCTCATCTCAGTTGAGTTCAGTTTATCACGCAGTTCTTTAAAGTTCACAATTCAGTTCAAGATGTTGTTTCATTTATAATTCTAAAAAAATTAGTAATTTAGCTAAGGCTAATTTGCTTTTATTTTTCCCACAGTTTTGTTTAATTTACAAATAAATAAAAATAAATGTAGGTGAACTGAATAAAATAAAATTTAACTGAATTCAACAGACCATTCAGCTTATTGTACAGTTCAGTTTAAAGTTCCTTTAAATGTGATTATTTTTAGCTTGCCTTATTATATTTAAATCAAGTTCAGTTAATTCCACAATTTAGTATAGTTTGCAAATGAAATACATTTATTTGATTTTGGTTTAATTAAATCCAATCAAGTTTGGTTAAGCTTACTTCAGTTTGGCCCACCAAACACTAAAATTTAATTCAACTCACAATTCACTATAAAACCAAAGAATCAAAATCAGTTTGGTTTCATTTGCATCTCAGCAAATGACAACTTTTTTTTCCCCACATATCCAATTGTAACAGAATCCAGTTAATTTCAAAGCAATCCAAACTCATGCATCAACATTTAGTTTCAAGGATTGTTTACTACTAACTGGTTTCCGCTTTTGTTTCTAAGAAAACCAACAGGACTTGAGTTTTTTGTTTTCTATCATCCTGAACAAGCATGTGGTGACAGTGGCAGGAACCACTTCCTTTCAATCGGAAAAAAGGCCAACAAAACCGGAGTTAGTGTGAGTGACAATCTGGTTCAACAGGAAAATAAATGTGAAAAGAGCAAACAAAGCCCTAACCAGGTGTACTCTAAAAGAGATTTTGTTGTTTCCATAAGTATTGTTTGCATCGTCTGAAGCAAAACTTTTAATAACCTCCATTATATTCACATTTACCGCAGTTTATGTTTTTACTCAGGCTGTTTGTGAGATTTTAAAACAAAACTCACCTGAATCTGGCCTTGTTGTTCACGGTTGTTTAGATTGAGTCCCGAAGCAAGGTTTATTTTTTACTCAATTTTGATCCCTTTTTCTCCTGTCTCTCTCACGTTTACTCTCTCTCTCTCTCTCTCTCTCTCTCTCTCTATCTCTCTCAATCTCAAGCTGAAGCCAGATATTTGATTTACACCAGGGAGGTCAAAGAGAATGCATTAGGACCTTTTGCAGGAGAGGCGCAGGGAACAGCCAAGAGTTATAAAGTGGTCAGATGGATGCTGACACATGGCCCTTCATAACAATCAGTGTAAGAGTTAGATGCACTGGCCCTGACCTCTCCTTGCTGCACTGTGATCTACACTATGCAGCCCCCAGCTCCTTCACTGCACCCTGCCAAAGTACACCAAACTCCCAGCAATCCGTCTGAAAACTTTTCCTCGCTCTGTGCTTTCTTTCGTTATTTTTCCATTTTTTTCTTATGACTTGTAGTTATTTTTCCTTGTATTTTATATGTTACGGGTAAATTTAACCCCATGATTTACTAACAAGCACAAGCTTGTCTGGGAAGCAGAGGCCGAGCAACTCCCTTCTTTAATGAGTTATCTGATGATTTTTATGCCTGCTGTAACAACTCTTTATCTTTGTTTGAGCTGATTACCCAGACAAAGGATCCCCAAATGTACTTAACACATGCTCAGTGTGTAATTTACCATGATAGCCCTGAGTTTAAGCATTGAAACATCAGTCAGATCCAAAAAATAAGATGGTTATTATCTGCAAAATGTCTTTTTGTGTGTTTTATGTTTGCTTTGGTAGAATATGTTAAAAAAATTATTGGAGTCATGTTTTCTGTTAACCAAGACTTTATGTAATATTTTGAAAAATGCTTGGTTTTCTGACAGCAGTGCTTTAATAAAACCCGATAGATTCTAACATAGGTTAGGGCTTAGGATCCACAGGATCTTCAAATGAACTAAGATTTTGTTTTGGACTCTCCCATGAACTCATTGCTTTGTTGATTCTGATTTATGGTAAGACTACATATTCTTCCCCATTGTTTCTGAAGATGCAAAGGATTTAGTTCCAGAGCAAAGATCATGGAGAAGTAAAGGTCAGAGTTTTATTAACAAAAACAAAATATGCAAGTTGGTTGCCAACATCTACTCAGGTTTAGCTTTCAGGTCAAACTCTGTGGAAAAAAAAAACAGGAAGGTGAATAACTGACCAAAATTGTTGTAACTATCGAGGATTGGAGTGTGTCCTTTTACCCGGGATTGTTTCACCCACGGCTTTTGGTAATGTTCAGTGGTGTCTTTGGGTCAAACCTGCAGACCAAAAACGTTGATCGTACAAGATTTTAGAAGAATGTTTTCAGACCTGGATGTTACTTTGAAGGAAATTGCTGCACTTTGTAGCCTAGTCTCTTTTCTCCAGATTCATGGATCATCTAGTATTGTCAGTTTGTCTTTAAAAGAAAGTGAGCTAGGCTCTTTCAAAATAAATGTCTGTTTAAAAACGTGTAACTTTTTATTTAGCTCCTAATAAAACACAACATGGAGAGAATTTTTCTACCCTTCGCATTTAAGAGGGAGAAAGTGTTTGCATTCAACGCTTACGACCAGTGTTGTGCATGATTCCAGTATACAGAGAATGAGCCTTTAGTGATGAGCTCCAAGTCTTACGACTGAAATGAATTGTTTTATGTTACGCTTATCCTCAGGTAACACCAGAGATATTATATTTATATTTTATATTTGTTTGATTTCTGGGCCACCTCACTCACACACACCTTTTCAACTCTTCTGTCAAGTTTACTATGATGGTAATATCAAATCTTGAAAGGGTCACCTTAACCCTTATCGTAACTAATTGGTTTTTACCATTAGGCTCACTGTCAATTCAACTTCCTGGCTGACGTATTTAGTTGTTGCTTCTGTATTCTTGCACTTGTTTGATTTAGGGGCCTACAACTTTCCTTTGTTAAGACCTGACTCCCAATTTCACCAGTTTTGGGGAACCAACCCAGGGCCTGGTGGAGAAAAAGTCAGTATCAGATAAGCCTTACAAGAAGCAACGCGGTAAATTAAAAAAGAAAAAGCTAAAGTTGGTTTCTGATTGTAGCTTTCAAGTTGGAAACTCACAAAACTGAATTTAAAAAGCTCCCGTTTTAGAATAATTGAGTCAATTTTTGAAGATTTAAAGTTATAGATGCTTGGGTTAGATTAGTTGGGTAAAATTGCTTAAGCAGAGCCGGCCCAAGGCATAAGCGAACTAAGCGCCGGCTTTGTGAGTTTTTAGCTAGCTAGTTAAAAACGAGAGAAGTTCATTTATTAACAGTAACTTAAATCACATTAACATGTTGGTATTTGTGTATCATTAACTTTTATTGAGTTGCTTCTCGGGTGAGCTCTTTGTATTTTCTTTTTGTTTTTTGTTTTTGTTTTGTTTTGCAAATGTTTATTTGCAAACATTAATGTCGACGCTAAAGGGGGTGAGGTGTACTTGGGTCTGCGGCGAACATGTTAAATTGGGTGTCTTGACGGTTTTTTATTTTTATTTTTAAATCAATTTATAAGTTCTGTGAAACTTTGCAGGAGCACTGCTGAAGTACTTTGGAGGCACAGAATCAGCCCAGTGCCCCCGCCCACAGTTATGCCTCAGACTAACGCTGATGGGCGATCCATCAGGTGAGGGAAAGAGTCTCCATACAGTATATACAATTTCCAAGTATAAGAATTACATCCAAGGGGAAATTTGTTAGTCAAGGTACCTCATTAATATGTGTGTATGTACATGTCTAGCTTTTGTTGTTGTTTTTTCATCTTAGGTCAATCTCCATCCTCTACAGCTCCCCCATCGTGTGTGTCCACTGTCCGTGGGGGGGCGTGTCTGTAACCACAGATAATCTACCTGTTAAATTAACAGCAAAACACCATTTACAATTGTTAAATTATCTTATTCAGTTTTATTTTTTAATATTTTGAACAAGCAACATAATTTTTCAAGTATTACATTACATGTTTTTGTTTTTGTTGTTTTTTTATCTTAGGTCCATCTCCATCTTCTCCAGAGCTCACACTCCCATCCTGTGTGCCCACTGTCCCCACTGTGACTGCAGTTGATCTACCGGGTAAATGAATTGCACATTGTACTGCTGAACATTCTGAGATTAATAATTCTTTGTTTCTTAGTCATTGTTTTTCTTTATTTACATATTGCTGTTGCACTTTTTAAAAATCAAAATGTTAGAATTTTCTCTAAATTAAACCCAGGCAACTCCTGAAGCTATCTGTGTTACCATTTAAGATTAAAAACCATGTTCGGCACCCTGGACATGATTCATCATTCATTCATTAATATTATTCATAATATCATTGCATTGGTATTACTTATGTTTCTGATTATTTTACCTTTAGAGATAAAGCAATGGCAAAATTTTCAAAATGTAACACATACATGTGTAAAGACATGTCAGACTGTCAATAGAAGGTAAACAACACTTCTAAGGCTGCATTGAGTTTATTGTACGTAGGTGTGTGTAATTGACCAAAAAGCGAAATTCACTGAAATAGAAGGCCCCAAAATCAAATTCTGCTTAGGGCCCCATGGAGGCTTGGGTCAGCCCTGTGCTTAAGCTCTTTTTGTTTGTAGCTTTTTATCATATATATATATATATACACACACACAACTACATCTTTAGCTAATTTAACAATCCAAAGATCTTTAAACCTATCATCAACCCAACGTTCACTTTTACTGTACATAACTCAAATTAAAGTAAAGCAACAGATTTCTTCTTCAGTTTCATTTATTTCAGCTGACTGGCTCATGTGTGGCACCATAGTTCACACAGAAAAATTTGGTTGTTTTTTCTGTAAGAATTACATGACTAAGGTTCAGAAACTTAAGAAACTTGCTAGAAAAAAAGGCTTGCAATTTGCAATTTGCCTTTTCATTTTTCAGTTGTAGTTATATCTTCTTCTTCTTCACAGAATGAACCTGCAGAATATAGTGGTACAAGTCTGTGAATGAAGACGTTCCTTAACCAGGTACTTTTCTGTGGGTCTGAGATTAATTTACACATTAAGTAACAAAACATTGTTCCATCATTTCATCATCTGTCCTTTCCCATATTCTCTAAAAACACAGTTAACTTACTGTTTCCAAAATTCGACAACTGTTTTAAAATTTTCTCATTTAGCAAGTGGATAATCCTGATTTATCCAAAAAAAGAAAAGTTTCTTAGATTCTAATTTTCATCTGACAAAAAAGATGATGTATTCCTTTATTATATAAAAATAAAGCTAATCCCTTTTACATCTGCATTCCTGCTGTTTCAGTGTAATTTTTCCATTCTCGTTTTCTGCCAAATACCTGGAAGAAATTGTGAAAACTACAAATAAACGGTTCCAAATTAAACGTTGTCATTAACTGCGTGAATAAACAGCTGCAACCGATTTAACCGTCCTCTGACAATTACATGCTCTCCTCCCAGACCAGACTCTCTTTCTCCAGACCTTTCTCTCTATGTTTACATCACTTTTTACAACACTGGGTTGACAGACATGAACCGTCTACAGTCCAAGTAGTCTGCACTCGACCCACACCGTTACACACTGGTGTCTGGAAAGCGTCAGGCAACACTTTAAAGTGCAGGATCCCCCCTTTTTAGAAGCTGTATTAGGCCCACATCAAAGTGTGCCCTGCACTTCAGACCAGCATTTCTCTTCCCAAAGCAGCGTTTCGAAAGACCGCAACACTTTTGGTCTGACCTGGAATCCGAATACATTTACAAAAACACTCACAGCACCATGCAAAAGTTTTAAGCTGCGACTGGTTTTGTATTCCCTAATTAAAGCAGAATTTTTTGTGATGGTTTAAGACATTTTGATCAGTAGTTTGACTTTCCACCAGTCTACCTTTTAACTGTTTCTCTCTGCTCATTTTAACCAATCATGTTGTCCTATGAGGACAAAGATCTTATAGGCCTAAAGAAATCAACGCAATTAGGTTAATAAAGAATAGCTATTTATGCAAGATATTTCAGGTAAAAAAAAACACTAACACAGACATAAAATACTGAGATTAAAAAGGGATATTCATATCTTGGAAGCATAAGAACAAGCCAGAACTACTTACAAGCCTGTCGAAACAGGCTTTTAGACGCGATCCACTCTTTAGGAGCAATGGATGGAAAAGATCGGTCTCCTCTGGCGTTAAAAGGAGTCTGTGAAGGATGTGAAGCGCTAAGTGATCTGGGATGTAAGCATAAGTCGAACTGCACAGAGCTTTAAAAGTGAGGACTGAGAGCAGTGCAAGAAAGCATAATGGGTGAAAATGTTGTCCTTTTTTGTGTGTTTGTTAAGAGCCTTGCAGATTCATACTGGACTTACTTTAGTCAATCAGGTTTCTTCATATTTGAACCTGCAAACATGTATTGACAATGTTCTGGACATGAGGAGATAAAAGCATGAATGATCTGCAACAGATGAACTGCCTGGAAGTCTTTAAGAAACAGAGTAAATAGCAGCTACTTAGGAATATCTATATTCTGTAAGACATTTAAATATTGAAAAAGCAACACAGTGTTTCTTTTTAACTGGTGGTTCCCTAAATGTTTATTTTAAAATTGGTTCCATGCTTTAGTAGGAGTCATTTTACTACCCAAATTATTTAAGGTTCAGTGTTAAAGTAAAGAAAATGTTCTGGTTGTGACAACAAATGAGAGAAAAATAAGCTAAAGGAGAAAGAAAAGGAAAAAAAAAACTTTATGTAAGAAGTTCTTGCTTATCGGAAGAATTTTTTTTGTAGCTTCCTTAAAAACTTTACCTTAGTGTATCAAGTATAAAAAAAATTATTCACATATAATCCAAAGTGTTTGTTTTCATTTTTTATATGAATCCCATGAAAGCTTTGTTATTTCTCCCCCTTCAGCTCTTCATTTTTTTGATGTTTTTTGTTTCACTCTCAACTTGAAGGTTACGAAATGTAGCCGTTCGATTCACACACTTCACATATATAATATTTTATTGTCAGGAAATAAGTTTATAGTTCTCGAATAAATAATATCAAGCAGCAGCAGGGCTCTGTGTGTGATACTGACTCGATTGGTCATCTGTCACAATTTACCAGAGTTAACTGGTTGAAATGATCAGCACATAAACAAATAGGCCCCCATTTCCTGTGGTGGGCAAATAGCGACCCTATCTTTGTACCTCTCAAAAGTTTACGCTAAATAATTTCCTTCTATAAATTAGAAAGAAAATATAAATTTACTGTCAATAGAGTTTAAGATTTGACTTGAAATTTTGGTAATTGAATGTTAACGTTTCCTATTTATGCTCTTATTTTGAAGTCGCAGAAGCAGTTCTGTTTCCTCTCCTTGCCTTCTGTCTGTTGTTGCTCCTCCAATTATTTTATTTACCACAAAAAAAAAAAAAAACATACATGAAGAAAATAAGATGAACCAAAAAGAAGGAACATTATAAAACATGGAAGTTGCAATATAAACATTCAATTGGGGTCACATGGAGCATCAGTATGGCTGATGTTAATGATTTAGCATTAGCTTTCTCTAGACAACACGCTGGTTGTATAATAATATTAATCATTAGCGGTTATCAGACCTAACTTTTCATAGTGGTGGCCACCTCTCAAAATGTTAGTTGTTTTCTCTCTTTCATCGTCATATACAGACATAATGCTGTCATCTTTATTGTTCTGAAAAATTACTGTAATTCAGTGAAATTCAGAAAAGACAAAGCAGGACTCTGCTCCAGTCATGTTTATCACAGTTGAAGTTTTTTTAAACGTATTTATTCTTTGCCTTTACTGGGATAATGGGAAAAATGGGACAGTTTATGACTGTAACAATTTGCTTTTCGACCATTTCAAGACCTAAAAGACCTGCTTGACACTGGTAAACATACTTCTCTTACCGAAGATAATTTGTGCATCATATATACCGTAAGGGAAGAGATTTGTTATAGTAATTAAAAGTACTTTTAACCAGCGCTTTATCAACTACTTACTGACATTAAATATCGAAATAAAATGTCTGAATGTCAGTCATGCTTTTATTAGCATATTTTATTATCGTCATGGTTTTAGACAAGGCTTTGACCCACATGATGGAAGACAACTAAGGAGACAGTAAGTAAGGTAAGTTTGTTTATTGAATGGTGTGCTGTTTGTGACGGCTGGAGCTTGGGATCTGGCTGCACGACTGTGGCATTGAGAGTTCTGGGAGAATGCAGACAGTTGAATGGATCGTGTCGCGGATGGAAGAATAATAGTTGGGTTGTGATCTTACTTGAGCTGGGGAGTTTTTAAGGCCAGGGAGAGATGACCGGATCTGGTTGGTGGTGTTTTGCAGCTCGGCTGAGGAATCCAGACGGTGTAGGTGGGTGGATGGAGGCCGGACTGAGGGCACGGACGAACCCAGGAAGGTAGTTCTTCTTTGCTGTATTGTGATTTTGTAGGTGGCAAGAGGATTCTCCAGGGATGGATCTTGAGAGGCTACATGGGTTTGCAGACACTAGAGGGGGTTACTAAAGACACAGGATATGGGTAAGATCATTTAATCTAGCACAGGAACGTAAGGAAGGCTTGGAGATACAATCAGACTTCACCAACCAGGCACTGAATAACTGCTGAACCACTTTTTTTAGTCTTCATCTTTATTCCTCATCAACGTCTTGGCAGCACTTGTGACCACAGTGCTGCCAGCTCAGCAGATCCAACCTAGGGAACAGCCTCCAGAAACGCCCCCTGGTGAGACACAACACGGAAGACAGCGACAAACCAGCCGAGAGAAAACCATTTCCTGACAATTATATAATGTTTTAAAACTAAACAGTTGTAAGAGACTGCATAATACGGATGCTCTACTTTAGTATATTCCACAATAACTCTTTAAAAAAACTGTTAAGGACTTTTATTTGTGTCACAAAATCTAAATTTGGATCTTTTCAAAATAATTTTGCAATGTCCAATTATTTCATTGCAATAAAATATATAATATTAAAATCAATATGTTTGGGCTGCACAGTGACGCAGTTGGTGATACCGTCTTGCAGCAAGAAGGCTCTGTGTTTAAAGTAATCTTTCTGCAAGGAGTTTGCATGTTTCCCAGGGTTCCCTCTGGGTGCTCTGGCCTTCTCCCACAGTCCAAAAAACATGTCGATTATGCTGATTGTATTCTCTAAATTGTCCTTACGTTTGAGTTTGTGTATGGTTGTTTGTGATGTCTGTCTCTGTGTTGTCCTGCGATGGACTGGCGACCGGCCCAGGGTTTAACCCCCGCCTCTCACCCGATGACCCCTGGAGATAGTCAGCAGAGCCCCACGAGGATAACCAGAAATTGCAATAAAGGTGATTTGCATCCTGGTTTGTCCTTGGTGCATAATCACATTTTTAAAACATCAGAAACCTTTGCTACTATACCCTCCTTTTTGTATTAAGGAAACAGGACAGGACTTCTCCCTCTTCCCTCTGACGCTAATCTCCTGATGAAAAGCCCTTCAGAGCACCAGGCAGCGTTGTTGCTGTAGCGAGTTTCACGCCTGAGCGCCGGATGTGTCATGTTGGAGAACGATGCCGTCAGAGCAGCCATCGGGGCCGTCCGACTGTCGTCATGGTAGCAACCAAATAAATAACCAGGGTCAACACGTACAATCATGTTGACAAGAGCAGCTATCTGTCTTTTTGACAACAACCCGGTCCTTTAATAAACACGGCAACACCCGTAGAGTTTCACACACATTGTGCGCTTTGTTCGAAAACCCTTTTTGTCTTCTTTAGCTTTGGTTTAATTTCAGGTAAGTACATGAAAAAGTTGAAGGGTCGCAAGTTGATAGATAGCCAGGTGAACGTGAAAAGGTGTTTCAGGATCTCTTGCTTTTGATCGAATTCTGTTCACAATGGCTCACTTTTCATTTATACTCTCCAGTTCCGCCTTAAAATTGACGTAATTTTATCATCATTAGACTTCAGTTCCAAACTCAGGTCTATGTTTTTGTGAAAGTCTGCTCACTTTTACTGCTTATGACCCGACTCACTCCACACATCACTACCTGCCACCATGAAAGGACAGTAAACCTTGCCCAAGGTAGAAAATGGCAGACCACATACTTCTCTTTGCTTTTCCCTCACCACTCCTTCGCCCTGCCAAACAGACATGTAGGCAGTCTATTCATCCACATTTGTTTACTCTTTGTTTTAGACCCGGCGTGTTTTTCCAATGAACAACGTTTTGAAGGGGAACTCCCTCCTCAGAAGTTGACTTTGTGCAACCGTACCACCCGTCTTGATGCAAAAAGTCCCATAATTCATCAGCTGCTCTCTGTAGTCATCTGGAGGGGGTCATATGTGGACTCCACCCCTCCTTTGCCGTGCAGAGTTTGCAGATGCACCCTTTTGGGGTCAAAAAAGCCAAAGCCTGACTGCTTTACATCTCACACAGAGGATGCACCTGCATCTATCTCAGATATGTAATTTTGCACATTTGCAAATTAGTAATAAACCACAGAAGGTCTTTGCTTAAGAAACTGTAAAAGTTCAGTGGAAGGAAAACATGTGAGCAATCAAGAGAGAAAACATCATCATTGAGGTGATATTAAACCTTGACATGTTCAAGAGGCCATTCCTGAACCAGAGAAAGCACCAGGACTGGCTTGCCTGGACAGTTGCTCAAGGGTTCAAGACTCTGATGTAAGATAAGTAAAAAAGTAAATCAGGTATTTAATTTGGAGATAAAAGGAATGAAGACGCAAACAAAACCAAGGGGTCCGATGAGAAGTTTCTATAATCAATAATGATCCGCTCATCTGTCTGCCAGGAAAATTTGTATGCTTGGAGGTGCAAATCCCTTTTTTTCTATCATAGCTTGGAATCTGCTCAAATTTTTTAAAGTACAAATGACTGCTGTAATGACTGTGTTACTGAGCTACGACCTAATAGAGTATCAATAGAAACTGTTAGAGACACCAGGTCCAACAATGCAGATGAACTGAGGACTGTTATTAAAGAAACCGGAGCTGATCCCCTCCATGCCATGCTGCATTGATGCAGTAACTCATGCAAAATGAGCCTTAACCTGTACTTATTGGATCCTAAGTACAATTGTTTTGAGAAAATTAATTTGGGGCTCTTAAGGAAGTAATCCCCTTAATCCTTCTATCGATCTGTAATCTTTTCTGGTCTTTGCAATGTCTCAGGAGAGCCGCGCTGATCTCCAGTAGTCATTGTGTGAGGGAGACATTCTAGATTAGATCCTCTGTCCATCACAGAACTGTAATCCATAATCTTTAAAATAGGCAGATATGAACAATTGAAATATATTTCTGTGTGTAGTAATATGGCGTTTCCTTTTGTTAGTTAAGTAGTAAACATAAATTAACATTTAGTGATAATCATATTTATTAAGGTTTACCAATGAGGTTTATATAATTTTCAAAACATTTCTGTTCTGTCACATGAAAACCGTGTTATTTCCTAACTTGTTTAAAAAACGACATATTTTATTAAACCCAAAAGCAAGCAAATATAGCAAATATGTGGCCCTTATTACTGCATACATGCGAGCCCTGACTAAGCAGGGCATAAACAGAACTGTTAAACTGGATGGAAGACAAGAAGCTCCTAGTTTTGCATCTTAGTAAAATTACTACTTTTGAAAAATCAAAGTTCAGACTGAGCCAGGTTCTGGTTCTGCTGGAGGTTTTTTCCTGTTAAAGGGGAGGTTTTCCTGCTTACTGTCGACACATGCTTGCTCAGTACAGGGGATTGCTGTAAAGTCACCGACAACACAAGCTATAGTTTTGATGCTCTGACTCCGGAGGAGTGAAGGCTGCAAGTCAATGACTCGATGCAATCTGCTGAGTTTTCTTAGATTGGAACGAATTCATTAAATAATTTTCTTGTAAAATGCCTTGAGACGGCATGTGTTGTAAATTGCCGCCATGTAATAAACTCAATTCTGAGTTTAAGAATCTCCAAAGCTAACCCTTTTAGATCTCACCTACCATATTTGGAGGAAGAACAGTTTTGGTATAGCTTAGGTCCCCAAGCAGTTCAGCTCAGTTCTCATCTCACGTCTGTTTTCCATCTGTGATTTCTCCCATTGAGGTACATTTTTTTCAGGATGAATTTCATCCTGGCCAATCAGCAAACAGGAGAAGTTGAGGGCGCCAACGATGAAATTATCAACGCCAAACATTAGAGTTGGTAAAATCAGAGTAAATTTCCAGGTATTCAATAAAAAATGGTTTGTTTATATTTGAGGGTTAAGACGGCAACAAGGTGTTGGGTTTTACCAGGCTAGCTCTGCACATCATTCAAAAAGAGAAGTTGGCACATAGAAAAAATCATTTCTGTTGTTTTTCTCTGCACATATTAATGGCAGACATCATATTTTTAAAGATGAATGGAAAGATATTCTTTGACATTCTTCCTTATGTTATGGAGACATAACAACTGGCTTTTGTGAATTTGATAGTTGCGTTAGAGTTAACATATTCAATAATGATGTTACTATTATAGCCTATCAACATGTAACAGGTCCAGATGTTCATCAAATTAACAGATTCTTTTGTTGCATGCATTCAATATTATAAATACTGATGGTCTGAAATACGTTTTTGGAGGGGATTGGAAAAAAACTGCTTCAGATGTCTCAGCTTTGGGAGTCACTAAGCAAAGAACATGAAATGAACAGTTTGGCATCAGCAGCATCAGCAGGAAAATCTACACTTATGTGGTAGCTTGTGCTCTTCTTGAAAAAACAAGCCGTTCCACCATGTTTCCATACTGTTAACAGTTTTGTTAAGCATGTTTGCAGAATTAGTAACTTCATGGTGTTTTTACAGCAGAGTAAACAAGCTGAAACTCCCATTCTTCAAATAGGTGTATGTTGTCTTTGCTCACAGGAGCGATCTAAAAAACAACAAAAAACGAAAAGGTTGAGTGAGTTATTTTAGCAGCTTTTGGGCTTCCCTTCAAACTCTCATGTCCTACCCGGGCTCAGAACGGACGCTTATGACATCAGAGGCCGACACAGACTCTGCAGGATTAACACAAACTTCTCTAATAGGGACTGAAGGAGGAGAAACCCAGCGTGCAACAGCAACATTTAAGGATATCTTAAGCTGTAGGCACTTAGGTCAGATCCTCATAGAGCTGTTGGTGTTCAGCAGCATTCTCACCATTTGTGTATTATGAGACAACACAGCCAATCGAAAATGGGAACAAATTTAGATTTCAGAATTTCCTTGTCTTGTTTTTGGTAAATCCCAAAGTAAAAGACTTTTATTTTGTTTCGAACCGTATATTTTTAGCTTTTTTTAATCACCTGGCTTCCTAAAACAACTGATGATGAAACCCCTGCTGTTCTCAAAGGGATTCATATCTTCTCTGCAGGACAAAGAAGCAGAAAGAGATAAGACACGTAGGGCAGATCCTCCCAGATTCATTCACTTAAACTGCTTCTAAGTCGCTGGGCATTAACAAGGATCTAATGGACTAATTGCCATTAGTAATAGTTGTTATCAGTGGGGCTTAGGCGGCCTATAGCCCCGTGTAAACCTTACGTGGACGTGTGTGTGTGCTGCTCGCCCTGAGGAGAGGCTCTTGGGTAATCCACTGTTGACCAGAGGGCTTCGTGGTCCATTACAGGTCACAGCTTGAGACTGAGGGTAAACAAATTCCTAACTAACGAGGGAGGAGGAGGGAGGCCAACATTCATCCCTACTTAGCACCACCTTCCCAGCCTTTCGCAGACAGAACTAATTATGGTTGCTCCAGAGTCAGATGAATTCTGGATCAATGTTCATCTCCATTATTATTGTTTCTCTTTTAAGAAGTTTTTCAACCACTGGAAATCTGGATGCATTTTATTCAGATCGACTACCAAAAGGTAGAACATATTGTGAAGGAGAAAGACAACGGTGCTTTTCTTTTTTTCACTTTTTCAAATGTAAAGATTTGGTTTTAATTCCTCCTGATTTAAAGCCTTCCAAAATAAACTTTTACTGGAATAGCAGCTTCCAGTCTTCTATGATATGTTTCTAGCTGTGCTACAAATCTGGACAATTAAATGTTGACAGATCAAGCACATTCAGAGCCACATTCAAGCCTGAGACAAAGATCTGGACTTTGACTAGGCCAGACATCTCCACTCTGTGGCTCTTTAGTCTCTCACTGTCGCCATTAACAAGTTTTTGGAAGCAAAGAAACAAAAACAAAAAATGAAGAGAATTTTAAATATGAAGAAAAGAAAAAGTTTTTTTCATTGTGTTTTATGAATTAATTTCCAAGAAATTGTTTATCTGTGGGATTTTAAGGAACAAAGAAAATAAATGTGATTAGAGAGCAAATTAAATACTCTTTACCCATAAATTTTGCATAAATATTGAATAAACATTTGATGCATTCTTTGTTCTAAACCAAAAATTTATTAAAATAGTTATTTTAACTGATTAAAAAAAGCTTTTTTTAATCATCAGTACTCTGTTGTTTGTTGTAGGTTTTTAGCTCCGTTATTTGTGATCAGCATTTTTAGTGTGCAGTTGCATTTGTTTTTGTTTTTTTTATAGAGTTGCATGTTTTGAAGTGGGATCCGTTTAGGAGTTTGCAGAACATTTTGTCATATTCTACACATTTGCACCTGTCAGCCGCCTTACGTACCGCTCACTGGAAAGAATTTCCCTTATGAAGCTGAGGCCGTTTTATTTATAGGTGACGGACTCAAAGGAGGACACAAATGTCATCATTTCTAAATTATTAGGCAAGGCAAGGCAAGTTTATTTGTATAGCACATTTTCGTGTACAAGACAATTCAAAGTGCTTTACATAAGAAAAAAGATCAGAAAATGAAACGATAAAATCAGCTTTGAATTTAAAAGAAATTAAAATTAAAATTAAAATAAAATAATAATAATAGTACTCAGTTGCTATATGCACAGTTAAATAAGGCTGTTTTCAGCCTGGATTTAAACAACAGCGGAGTTGAAACCTGTCTAACCTCTCCAGGAAGACTGTTCAAGATTTTAGGAGCATAAAACTGGAATGAAGCCTCCCCTTGTTTGGTCCTGACTCTGGGCATCAGCAGGAGGCCACTACCTGAGGTTCTCAGAGTCCTGGCTGGTTCATATGGCTCTAACATGTCAGATATGTACTTTGGGGCTAAACCATTAAGAGATTTGTACACAAGCAATGCTGTTTTAAAGTCTATTCTTTGAGTGACAGGAAGCCAGTGCAGAGACTTGAGCACTGGACTAATGTGGTCATATTTTCTGGTATTGGTCAGAACTCGAACTGTAAAGGTTCATTATGCACCCCTTTATTTCCACTTATCCCATAAAATACCTACAAAATCTTTTGACATTCGTGGAAGTGATGTAAAAGAATGTAAAAAAAAAAAAGATGCTGCAGTTTTGGTTTAGAGTGAAGTTCATATGAATTCTGGACCAATTACAAATAAAAACATCAGACAACTGTACATGTGTTAAAGTATTAAAGACGAAATGAAGGAAGATCTAGTTTAGGTTTTGTCGGTTTGATCAATAGCAAGAATATGCAGGAATTTGTCTATTTAGAGAACGGAGAGAATATGAAAGTTTTCATTGTTGTAGTGACACCATATGCAGCAGAACCCAGCATGATCATCTGCTGTTTTATCAAGGAGATACAGAACTTCAGTCTTTTTTGTGCTTGATTTTTTTTTAGACTTGAATACAATTACAAAGCAAGTTTTTAAACAAAGCTAAACACTTCCTGCTTTTCCAAGCATCGCCCTTGCAGACGGCAAAAGACAATGGAAATTTCTCACACTTCTTCAGACTCTTGCACAGACCTGCAGCTGCTCACTGCACTGATTCAAGCTAGATCAGGGAGAGCATTTTAGTATTTGTGTAGCAAAAGCACCTAAGAGATCCCCTAAACTGGGATAAAGCAGAATGAGTAGTGCTTTTGTCTCAGATGTTTACATCAGTGCCTCTAAAGAGTTAAACTCTGATCTCCTGGTACCTGCTAACTGCATATTATTTAACCTTCTTAAACATTCAATTAACGTAAAGAAACACACATTTCCCTTAAACTATCATTTTAGGTGTTTACATGAACACAGAAATAAATCTGCGATGATGTTGTAGAAACATAAAAGGTTTGTTTTATTTTCTTCAGGTAAACCAACAAGAAGAAATTCATTCAACTGAAACTCTCTGCTCAGGTTTGTACTTGTTTTAATGTCAAGTTAATCATTTCATCAAGAAATTTTTAAGGTTATTGTAACGGACGTGTAAGAAAAGAGAAACTGAAATCTAAAAAAAAAAATCAGATCATCAGATTAATGAGCACAGAACAAAACTCCTAATTATCCAGGTTTTTATTCATCCCATGAGAAAAATGTATAAATATTTCCCATTTTGTAAAAATCTGAAACTTTTAGAAACTGAGATAATACATAAGAACGATCAACAGGTGAACTTTCCTGAAAATCCTTTTCTGCAAATGAGTTGACACTTTCTTTCGTCCAGAGCTTTGAATCTTGTTTACACTAGCAGCTGCTGACGGCGGAGAGCTTCCTCCATCGGACAGGGACGTCATCCCACCCTCAACGAGGCTCCTGAAAACACAAACCTACACACTCACGAATCCGGTGACAGCGGTGGGAAACTGCCATGTTGAGCAACCTATGACGACTGTTGTTCATTTTTTTCTGCAAGATTTGTCATCATGACGCAGATAATAGTGATAATTTGAAAGTCTGGAACCGTCAGAACAATTAAGGTTGTCTTACGGTTCTGATGCATCATAAGAGCGAATAAAAAACTTACCTGGAACTAGAGAAAATTACATCTAATTTAATACTTCTGAGTATTATTAACCACTTTAACAATGATTCAGGTTCAGGGAGCTTCATCTCTATGCCATCAACTGTCAAAAACATACTTTTAAGGCAGTTTAAGGCAGAGAAATACAGTTTATTTTCAATGCATCCAAAAATGAAGGCTGATTGAAGTTTACTAATAGGAATATAAGTTGCGGGAATAATAAAATGCAAAAACGATGAAAAATCTTTGCAAAAAACACAAAATTTCTTGGCTTGAAATACAAATTATACCTTAAATAATTAGTGTAGCTAAAGCTGAAGCCACACACAAATTCAAATGCAAACTTAAATAACTTCAACCTCCTTTTAAACCAAATGCCTCAATATTGGATTTAAAGTCAGAGTTGCATGACTTGGAAGGCATTTCCTGGTCGATTTTCCAGCTAGTAACCATCAGCATGTGGATTGACGGATGACTAAACATAGTGGGAAGTGTGTTGGGGTTCCTCCAGACTTGATAAATGTGATACAAGTACAAGCTATTCACTGATTAAATGTAACACTTTAGTACAAGCTACTGTTAGCTTTGCAGGAAGTTAGAAAAGTGGAACTGACAAATGAGCTTTAAAAAATATGTGTCTGTTGATGTTGCATTGTCTGTTTCCTTTCAAGCTTATGATGAAAACCACTCCTCCAACAATGATGCTGCTGTACTTATAGCAGGTGCACGGATTATAATTACATGCTAACGAAACCCAGCCTGCTGTTGTTAAGGGTTGTAAGCTCATTAGCCTAAATAACAGATAAATTCAACAATGTTTCGGAAACAAAACATTTGTTTTGTCCGTATTGACAGAATCACCCAGTTCAGTTGATAAATCTTTGTCAGCTGCAGATCCATTATGAAAAATCTCCTGCTTCACAGCTCAAAGATTATCTACTGGTCTGCGATCTGCAGAGGAGGTCTTTGGACCTTTTTGAATTTGTGCATTGTCCTGCCGAACGTATACTGTGGTCATAGAGGGAGGAACTACTTCAAAGTTTGACTCGTGGGGTTTCATTTTTGGTTAGTTGTTATGATTTAGTATCGTTCAGTGACACCAAATATATTTTAGTCCAGACATCAGCTAATCACTGGGTATTTTTTCCTTTCTGGACCATCTATCCATCTATTATAAGAGCTAGTCTCCATTGCTTCATTTCTCATTGGGAAAGAGGCAAGATACGGCAAATCACAGTATAAAACAACCACTCACACCTAAAAATGATTTAAAAAGGCCAATTAATCGAACAGTCAAACTTTTTTGACCATGGGACAAAGCAGGAGTACCCAGAAGAATCCCACACATGCATGCACAGAGAGAACATTCAAATGGGATTCTTCTTGCTGCAAGGCAACCGTGGACGCTTTCTCTGTGACTCGGGAAGATCCAAGCAGATCAGCAGTTTCTGAAATACTCGCATCTGCTCCTCTGAGACGGGCAACGATGCCATGTCTGAACATTAAACACGTCGTCTTCCCCACATCTGGTTCCTAAATGCACGGAGCTGCTGCCATGTGATCTGATGATGTACTTAATGAAACGAATTATTAGAATGTCCCAGAATTAAAGCAGCTGTTGTTCCACAACCCTGAACAGATATATATTCACATTTTTGTGTGTGTACTCAACACGGATTCGAAAAGATCTTCTCACGCTCACATTTCATCGTCCCATCTGTCACCCCTGGAACAATGACAAAATTTGAGCTCCTGCCTTTAAGCTTTAAGACCACTGGACGCCCTGCAGCAGCGTTTCCCTCCCTGCCGCCACTCCTGTCACACACACATGTCACCCCTGTCAGTTTCTTTTTAACAGCAAAGGGAGGATCTGGGCGGAAAAGAGAAGCCGTCCAGCTGACAGACAGTTTTTTCCCCTCCGACCTCATGTTCACCTCCGACCTTCCTATAAACGCGATGAGACAGCAGAAAAATATGGAGGCAAAGCAAACAAAACCCTGGAAGATTTGGTTTTCTGAGAGATACGTAGTTGGAAGAAAGTTTAAATAACAGGTAAAATGTACAGTTATTTCGAAAATTTAACTCATGGCCTGAAAAATGTAATGTCTGTATTTCTTTGTATTTTCTAACGTCAGACATGCAGCAATGGTCTCGGGTTTGGGAATTGAACCTGCTTCAATGACTACAGTACAGCCTATGGACCCAGTTTCCCGCTTTACTCCATTTTCTTGCTATTTTCGTTGTTTTCAGATAAGGAATCCCAAAACACAGTTCTCAAGGATATGTATTTAAGATCATTTTAAACAAAAATGTCAAATCTGTGAACTTAACACGTAGTCATGGCTCCGTTTGCATGAATTAATGTATTAATGCGGTGTGAAACGGAAGAGATCAGCCTATGATTCTGCTGAGGTGTCTTTCAATTTAAACATGTAAATCCTTTAAAACTGCTTTCAATTAAAATATTGCAAGTTAAAATTAGCTTTCTGTAATTATATCACAGTTTAAAGGTCAGGATATTTACTCCATCTTCAAAAAAAAAAACACACATAAATTCTCAAAATTAGTTCTTAAAAAAGATTTCAGTAATTATTATACAATTGATTAGCAATTAAATTAATTTGGTTGCTATATTATTTATTTTGATGTATTCAATAGAAGAAATAAATCACATTTATGGTCTTCAATAAAGAAGTCAACCTTTCCAGACTAGGAAAAAAGTAACACTGTCAGCTGGAGAAATGCACAAATGTAACTTATTATTAGTAGTTTTAAAGTACTTTACATTGAAATAAAAACGGGATCAAAAATCTCATTTAATAAGACCTTCAATTGTACTCAGGAATAAATCTGTTGGTGTTTGCAGCCATCTTCTATTACAAGGAGATACATATGATGATTCTCAATTTAACAAATCACCAATCTCGCCCTATTTGGGCTATAATTACTTAACACAACCAAAACAACTTGCAAACACAGCATAACAAAATTAAATCGCAAACAGACATCCCTGAAATCTCCTAAATGCTAACAGTAAGCAAATACTGACCAACTTTGTCTAATCTTGACCAGATTCCACGCTGCGTCATGAAACCCATAATTTGCTAACAGAGAGCTACAAAAGCAATATAATCACAACCCCGATGTCAACAAAACTGTTCTGTTTAAAATGTGGAGGCATTTTTCACGATGTATTAATGATTAAAGCCCTCCTCCCTTGGCATGTTGGTCATTAGATTGATCAATAACTTGAAAACGTAACCACTCTGCTAAGCAAATGTTCAAGTGGTCGCTAATGGTCGCAGCGGGTCACCACCCCCCTCCCGATTCGACAGCCGAGGCGTTTGACATGATTGTCGTTCGTCTGATAAGCACAAAACTTTCGGGTTTAGGGCCCTACGGTTCCTGTTGCAACACAACGCATAGAGGTAACCATTCACCAAGAGTCAACAGCACAAGAGACCCTTCGACCAACACAACGCACACAGCCATTCGTATAAAGCTACATGCTGGAATGCTGGGAGGGTCGCGTGAGGAAAAATTTGCTTTTCAGGTTAAACTGGGGAAGTCATGGTTCATGGAGTACATTTTCCTGTATATAAAGCCTTAGAATAACATGTGTCAGGCATGAATTGGATGCAAATATACATTGAAAAATTAACTTGTTTGCAATAATAAAGTGAAATCAGCTGACCATAAATGCACAAATGCATTTTGAATTGTTTTCAAGCTGAAGTGCCTCACATCTCTTTCATGAAACAAAAGCAGATCACTAGATCTAACACAAATTAATCTTTTTATTACCGAGATATGAGCGGCAGTATTGCATTATAATTATAACCAAGTACAAATCAGAAGTTTTCTTAATCTGGACTGAAATAAGCAGTTTCCTCTTTTTCTCTAAACACTTGAAGCAACACTAAGTTACTTTTCAACCTTCATAAAATGTTTTTATAACTTTAGTGATTATACGTCAACTCAAAGCTTGTTGAATGAGATGTCTGTCATGACCTGAGGGCGTCCATATCGCTTTAACCAGCACTAAGAAAATTTGAGGAGGGTGGCAGGAACCCTAGCACATCAAACAAATACAAATGTGTTGACCAATTTACGGCATACGTCACTTCCCCCGTTTCTTATTTTCAACATCATCATATGACATTGTTTCGCCACAATTAGATTCATCACCTGCTCGCTATTCATCAAATGTACTTCAATCCAACTGCAGGCGACGGGGACTTTAGGATTTTAGGATGCTATGTGCTGGTCCTCATGGGAAATGCAGTCTTTCTTCAGGCAAAATACTAACGCTTTTCTCCACAGTGTTGCCAAAATCGACCAAAACTGAAACGTCTTTATTGTTGCTTTAACATTTGACTGGCCTCCTACTAAAATATTCAGGTAGACAAAAATCAAGTAGTAACAACTGGTGGTTAACATCAGCAGACCTCTGAGAAGTGTCTGAGGTGGGGACGGTTCCTTCCATATGCCAATGTGAAACAGACAGACATGAGATAATAAACACCATACGACCACCTCAGGTTTATGACACAGTCTCTCAAACAAAAGGGTCTTTCAGAGGGAACTGTAGCCAATTATTTTTGGCCAAAAATCCCATGAAATAATACGGAAACGGCCCACCATTCTTATGCCAAAACAACTTCCTATTAGTCACGTTAGTCTTCATGTCAGACTATGATTTAGAAGCAAATTTGTAACATATTTGGAGGAGAAAGAAGAAAAATTGGTTCCAACCTGAGCACTGTTAAATTTCACCAGTCTTGTTGTTTTTCCTTATTTATGGTACAGAGATCCAAACATTCACCATCATAGAGATTATGGGAAACCTTCTCTCAGAAGTTGTTTGTTTTTGTGTCATTTTACCACACTTGCTGTTTTAAACCATCAAACAAATGTTATTATCAAAGGCAACCTGCTAAAACACAAAGTACTAATAGATCTTTGTGCAGCATTCAACACTCTTTACAATAATTTGTTGGTGAAGCAACTTTAGAGCCAGGGGTTGGACTCCGTCGTGCAGTAATTCACCACTTCCGTTTCACTGATTCACCTGTAACAATGGAGGACACCAAGGTTTCCTGCTGGGACCCCTCTAATTTCAAATCAAAGTATGGGTATATCATATTTTTTAGCATTTTAAAATATTACCTTTGAAACTAAAGAGGAAAAATCCATAGTCAGCTAGAAACTACTGATCAAACCTGAAATTTGGGCTTAGTGAATGACACAGACCGGACCTCCAGAGTCACATAAAGATAATTACAAAGTCCGCCATCTATCACCTGAAAAACATCTCAAGGATTAAAACTTTTATGTCTCAGAAGGATTTTTAGCTGAATCGACAGCCGCTAATGTTTCGTCGCAGGTCAGACAGCCATTCCAGGATGCTGCTGCTCCCTGGAAACGCTAAAAAAGGGCAATAAATATAAACATGTCTCTCTTCATCATTATCATGATTGACTAACTTTCATTATTAACGTCTGGCTTTGATTACTGCAGAACCAATATATATATATATATATATATATATATATATATATATATATATATATATATATATATATATAT
>JAVLVB010001306.1:1396013-1428717 GCA_032876305.1 Orestias chungarensis
TGTGTGTGTGTTTGTGTGTGTGTGTGTGTGTGTGTGTGTGTGTGTGTGTGTGTGTGCGTGCGTGCGTGCGTGTGCGTGTGCGTGTGCGTGTGCGTGTGTGTGTGGAGAGGGTTAAAGCCTCGGGTCCCGACGCTACAAAAGGACGAGACTTAAAGTGTCGAGACCCTGACATCCAAAACACACAGACAAAGGCGTACATGTGTGGCCCGAGAGAACATGCACACAAACACACAAGCGCACCAACCAAGGAACCAGCAGAAACGCAGCCGAGCCATGCTTTAATCCAGCTTCTGATGGCCTCCGTCTCAGCTGATGGAGTTTTTTCTCCACCTTCCTTTCTTTCAGGGAGGATTTCTGAAACTTAATCCATCTTTAAAGGTATTTTTTCACCTAAAGAAACTGCAAGTCTGTCAAAAGGAAGATATTTCTATTCAACATATGAGTAAACATGAGTTTTATATATCCGGTTCTTCTACGTTTTTTCTTTTTTCCATGTTTTAAGTAAATGATTCATCATTAATTTTCACAAAAAAATAATGACAACAAGGCTTTTGGAGAATAGACATAAAACCGTTCAGACTTTGTAAAATCTTGTTAGAATAATGATAATAATGTTGCTATAATTATTCATTATTATTTTAAAATGATGATAATAATGTTGCTATAATTATTCATTATTATTTTTAAAATTATGGTAATAATGTTGCTATAATTATTCATTATTATATTATTCTTTTTGAGCTGAAATAATAATCTTTTTCTCAAGCTAGATTTCTTGTTTTATAAATGTAAAACTTGTTTATTAAGACTAATAAGGCTCCAAATCTAAAGCAATATCTTAAACATACTTGAGAGCAGGCATTAGTCAGTTCCTTAATCAAGGTAAACCAAGGAATGTTAAACTTATGATCTGAAAACAAGAAAGTAACAAATACCTGGGTTTGACCATCAAAGAAGGGAAAAAATACAAATTGGCTGTGAGGAAATCTTTTTAGTTGTTAAAAGCATGAACTAAAGAAGCATCTGCCATAAGCGTTATTGAGGAAACTCAATAAAAGTAGCTGCCAATACCATGCTCTGTTGTCTTTCCCATTTTTTAAGAGAAGCTAAAACAATTAAGGAGGTTTGTAAAGCTTGTAAAACTAAACCTGGTGATCTGCAAGCATTATATTTGTTAAACAGCTCCCTGCATACTGGCTACCTGAGCAGATAGCCTGACTAACTAACCAGTAAATAACAGTAACGATTGTGTTTCTTCATAAAGAGCAGAAATGAAAACAAGATTACAATTCTGCATAAACATGCATTTGAAGGCTAATACAAACGTTTTTTTTTATGGCACCCATGTCATCCCGAGGGAGTTAAAAAAATACAATTAAACTCAGACAGAAGGTCTTAACAGGTTTTCTATATATAAAAACCCGACACATTACATTGAATCATTGATTTGCATCTTCAGGTCATACATTTTGATCTAGCAGAAAATTGCTTTTGATTTTACAGCAATCCCTTGTTCTAAGTATGCATGTAGTGACATTAGAGAGGAAAAACGGGTTAGGTTTTTATTATGATACTGATATCTACTGGATTTGTATTTTATTATGTAGGTCCTTAATGAGACATGTTGTATTTCCTTTGCTGTTTGTAATTACAACCTCAGTCTGTCGACTGCTTTGATTTAGCCAGAAATAAAGTTGATTTACCATCTGACTCAATCATAGCACAAATAAATCCCAACCTGTTAGTTTAGCTGCCTTACAAAACCACAAAGCAACCAACTAGATGTGGAATGAACAAGCTAAACATGATACTCCGCTGCAGTAAAAAAATACGGCACTAAAGTGAGGAATGATGAATGATTTCATGTTTCAACAACGCGACATAATGAAGTGAGTGATTGATCGCAAGCTACAAGACGGAACAGGAAAAACGGTTTCCATGGCAGCCAAAACAATCACGTTGTGCAACTGCAACAATCTGATGCAATCAAATAAAAGGGGACGGTTTGTAAAAGTCATGGTTTCATTCACAGACCAATGAGATATTGTATAGAAAGTCCTGCTGACATACTCAGATAAACTAAAATGTCACTTTCGTTCACTGGGATTTCATTTTACCCACCAACACAAACGATAATACTATA
This sequence comes from Orestias chungarensis, assembly GCA_032876305.1. Taxonomy (NCBI): domain Eukaryota; kingdom Metazoa; phylum Chordata; class Actinopteri; order Cyprinodontiformes; family Cyprinodontidae; genus Orestias; species Orestias chungarensis. The sequence goes on from JAVLVB010001306.1 coordinate 1,398,157, forward strand.
ATTTTTGAATTTCTTTACAAGTTCTAACTTAAAAAAATGTGAAATGCATTTGTATTAAGCAAACAAATTGCTTATTCAAGTCACCAGCAGTGTGATTTGATCTAAGTGTAGAAAACTGATGATGTTTTGTTATGTCTCAGGTCAGTGATTGAGGTGTTGACAGAGCTTTTTTCAATTTAATGGACAAAATATGAAACAAATGTAAACAAAGTATTGACTAAATTTGAATGCACATTTTTCAACTGTTGCTATTATTTGTAAAACGTTTTTTTAGATCATATCCCGTCAAAAACAGTGCTCTACGTCTTTGTTGGTTGTTGTTTTAGCACAGCGGCCCAAATTTGTGTGGACTAACCGCCTTTAGTTTTAATATAACCAAATCAGGAAGCAACAAACCAGTATCTTTGGATGTGTCCGAACTGTTTATTGTCAGTTTCCCGCACGTCCCACGCCCTCTTTGACTGGCAGGAATGAGCAGCGCGGCGAGGCTCAGACACGCACGTTGATGGCAGAGCAAGCTTCCACATGAATGACTGCAGAGACTGGCTGTAAAGACTCAGAAGGTACACCAAGGTGAACCGGAGTCACGTTGCCAGAGCTCACCCTCAGATGACCTTCCACCCCTCGCCCTGGCGTCTCCCGTCTGTCGCCCAGGGTGTCAGGACAGCGAGGTGGGAGCTTGTCGCCTCTCTAAAGAAGGGGTGGGATCCCCATCGGCCTGAGGCCATCATTTCCCCGATGTTTCAGCATTGAGACCAGCTTCAGTCTGGACTTTTCTTTTCAGTGATGGAAACTTTTGTGGTCAGTTTGTCAAACAGGTTACGCCTCACCAATGCACTTTTCCTCATCTGGTTCATTCTCCTAAGTCGCTGCTCTTCTTCTTCTGTCCCATTTTTTAGTCTTTTCTTCACTCTAGACCTCCCTTCAGGCCAGACCTCCATGCTTTGATACCCTTAATTTACCATGTCAGCACCGATGACACATGCTCCCATTCATCTGCCCCTGACTACTTTGTTGGGGGTGTACTCCGACTCAAGCAGCAACAAGCTCCAGCCCATTACTTCCTATTGAAAATTTTCTGCCCAATAGAGCCTACAGACATTCAGCTGGCTGAATGTTTGGCCTTCACAAAAGGATTCCTCCTTAGAGATCCTTGTTTACAAAGCCAGGAGAGGGGATAATTGTGTTTTTAGGGAGATCCTCTGCTGTCAGAGCTGAAGTGTCTTTTATCTTCGGTTATAGATGAAACCGTTTAACCACAGAGCGTGCTCAAGAGCACATCTTTAGTGGCCCAGTAGGAAATTCCTGATCGCATTTTTTTAAATATTATGTGTATCTACAAAGATATTAAATATCCACTGACTTTATGATATAAGGAGATTCTAAGGCAGCAACAGAGATTCTCTAAGACTTCAGAATAATTTAAAGGTACAAATAAATAATATGGTTGAGATTATAGTAACATAGCTAGCGACAATAGTAAATCGCTGCGGTATCAAAACTGAGAATCACAGCTTCCTGATTTCCCCTTTCATCTTTTTGCTCTTCTTCATTTGTACCAACTCATCTCAGCTAGACTCTACTTGACTACATGACCTAGACAATAGACAGGTCTCATTTGGGTTTATGCTGTGTTGCTTGGTCTAATACCTCATAATCAATATCAAGAAATGACAACTGGTGCAAAATAAACCTGTTTTAAAATGTGGTTTTAGGGCAAATGCTGCAAAATGCTACAGCTGACGATATAGGGTTGCATGCATTGACAGTTAAAAAAAAAAAATAACATTATAACAGTAAAAAACAACATATATGTTTCAACCAAAACAATTATTTTAATAACACGACCCATAACTACTCAACAAAGCATTTGGTTGGGCTAGTTTCACCTTTACCAAGCTGTAGAACTAGTTTAAGCCGATAAATGAGCAATGCATGCATTGAAATTGCCACCAAAAACAATTAAAGTATGGCTTATAGTTTCATAAGTAATAAAGAGCTTTTAAGAGTGTGTATGTTTTTGTACACTGCCCCTAAAAAGAATGTATATTATTTTTAAATGAGAAATTTAAAACGTTTATTTTTTGTTATAAGTGACTGTAAAAGGAAATAGTTTTTGTAATGAACCATTTCTTTTAGCATGCCAGCAATGCTAATGGGGATCTAATTAAAAATGGCATCACAGACAGCAAGCCGAAAAATCCAAGCAAAACACAGTTTTAGCATACATGCTACTAACTTATTGTTTTCAAAAAGGAGACAATAGCGCTACTTTCAAATTATCTTCATCTGTTCAGAGTATGCTAATCAATAATGTTGTATAGATCGTGTTTAAAATTACAAAACACTATAATCCTTAATGGATTATGGTAATGCATAGGTCGAGTTGAATCGTCTCTCTGGCGTTGAGGTCCTTTATGTTTCAGCAATTGCTTTTAAAGTGTTATAATCTTGTTAGGAAATTCTTTTGGTGTTCACTACACTCTGAAAGCAACAATTAACACCATCAGTCTAGTGATGCAACCAGTGAACGTACCAACCCCATCAATTTGTAACCAAAAGTCTTCTGACATCTTGGAACCGGAGCCAAGTAGTTATGAAACAAAGATGTTTTTCTAGGGCCAGCAGTGATTTCTTTGCTAGTCATAGAAAATTAAAAAGAATAAGCAAACAGAAATGTTCTTAACAACATCTAATTTTGTTTTTTAACCTACAAGTAAATAAAAAGGCCAAGATTTTTACTTTTTGTAGACATCTGAGACTGGAAGGTGTGAAAGCACAAACCGAGGAAGCAACGGAACATGTTTTTCTGCTCTGAATGTCCCAAACTAGAACTATAATCTCCCATTTTAGGACTAGAAACTGTCATTGTCTCCAAAGATGTGTCAACAAAATATTGTGCAGCTATTGTAGTGGGATTTTATGTGTAGCGAGGGCCTGGTTTGATCTGAGCATGGAGAGCCAAAGAGTCGAAGGTCACCCTGAGTGTCATCGACATGTCTGCCAGATCTTTCTCTCTCCGGCCCAGAATCCTCTGGTTCTGGTCGTTGGGCGGCAGTGAATCACCGTTAGCTTAATGATTCGCAGATACACAGAGCGAACAGAGCTGGAACGTCCAGGGCCAGAGTTTATCAACCGGACCTGACCCCCTTTGGTCTGCGCCACAGATTAGCCCTCACAAACAAAGACAAGGACCTCGTATGAAGACAGAAGAAGTGGCTTATATCTCATGTGTTGGAATATTTGTGTGGAGTTGTTTGAGCGGCGAACAACCTCGGCGTGACCTCGAGACCCCGGCTAGACCAATAAAGGCAGTTTATGACTGACCAGTGATGCATTGACCGACCCTGCTGTCTTGTTTTCCAGGAGAAATGCAGTCGTGCTTGTCTTATATCCATCTTGTCAATATTTTAATGATCTCATAGTTATGTAATGGCAGGAACTAAGGATGATGACGGGCAAGTCTGAAGATGAGCTGTGCTGTACTCAAGTTAAGAAGTCCAAATCAGATTTTTAGATGAGGTCAAAGGTCCAATTGTATTAAATTTGGTTTAAGTTTCAAGCAGAAGTAATGGTACATCTTAAAAAGAGTTTCTTGTTTGCAACACTAAGAGATTATAACCTAAACTTGATAAACTAAAATACATATTATGATCTTAACATAAGCCTTTTTTACACAAAAAAACTGCAGTTTTAATTTAAGTGCAACAAAACATGGTCAGATCAGCTGAAGCAACTTAAGAATGAGTTACAATACTGTTTTCTGATGTCTGTTGCTATACAGGTAGTTATGCTGCTATAGGCTTAGACTGATGGAGGACAATCTGACCACTTCTCTCTCTGCTACTTTCTTCCTTTGTCAAATCTGCTTAGTTACCATTATTTCAACCTTGTTAACCTTTTGTTTTCTCTTAGTGTTCTTCTCTCCATAGTAACCACACCTGGTCTGGCGTTCTGTTAGCTAAACAGCTTCTTGGATGAGAACATGGGCTGAGATACTGCCAGCGACGCTCTACAACTGCTGCTATAAACTCTCTTTTTTTTCAGTATCCTGTGCATCCAATTTAGTTTCTCTTCAAACCTCCAGTTTGTCGTGGCAGACGGCTGCTCGTACTGAGCCTGGTTCTGTTAAAGTTTTTCCTCTCCACTGTCGCTATATGCATGCTCATTATAAGAGATTGGTGAAAGGTCAATGATAACACAAGTTATTGTTTTGGTCTGCTGATTCCAGAGGAGTGAATCCTGCAAGTCACTGACTCGATGCAATCTGCTGGAGTTCCTTAGATTGGAAACTTTTTCAAACTGATTTGTAATGATGTATTGATTTGAATTGATTTTCTTGTAAAGTGCCTTGAGACGTCATCTGTTGTAAATTGGCGCCATGTAAATAAAATTATTCTTGATCATGATTCTTGATTTTAAACTAGCGCCAAAATTTTAAGTGTGATTTTATCGAATCACTTCATCTGGATTGCTGAATATTTAAATGAACGTAAACGGGAAGTTTTCTTTAAAAAATTGTTTGTATTCATGCTGTAAAGGGCTTGTTTATTATTATAACAAGACTATTTGTGGTTGAACTGTTGGTTTGAAGACGTCACAGCAGCCACCCACTGCTGGGTGTGCATCGCACTGGAACAGCTACACCTCCATGTTTATCTGCTGCTGACAGATGGAGGGAAGATCTGAGAGAGCAACATTACATCTGACATCTGATGACTCGTTTAAAGCCATAATTGAACTGGTCTGACTCAGGTAAACTGCCAGCCGTTGCAGCCAATGGTTTACTCTGTTCAGCAGAGCGGAAACCAGAGAACAAAAAACGATTCCATATCACTTATTTGTTTTAAATGAAAGATTGAGGGAATGTTGTTAGAACGAGTTTCCGTATATATTTTTTTTTAAATCAACACTTTTTACTTTTGTGATTACACATCACCATCTGGGTCTTTAACGTCTAGATAAGGGTCCTTTTACAGATTTGTTTTAATAACTTTTGTACCTATTCTGTACTTCAAAAAGTTTTTCTGTTCCAGTTGACTTTAATTCGCAAATCAGCGTTAAAACTTGTGAAACCACATTTGGATTCAATTCATCTTGGGTTGTTTTCTCCCCATCATGAATACGATTATAACTTTTAAACTCATTTTTAAGTCATATTCTTGCTGAAAACCATTTACAACTATTTTAAATAATGTTGAATGATCTTTAAATGTATTTTCCATTTCTTCACACTGCAGTAAAAACATAGGACTGACTTATAATTGAACCGCCTTTTTTTCCTTCTGTTCTGGAACGATATTGTAAATCTCCCCTTAAAAAAATAAACACAAAAACACGTTGTTGTTTGGTTATCCCTTAGATCTAGGTGCAGCTCTGCTACTCGAGCTTACAGGCGACATTGACTCCCAGATGAGAAGTCTAAAGACACATTGAGGCTTGTCGTAGCTCTCCGATTCTGATTCTGAGAGCTCTGCCAAAGCTCCTAACACTACAGCTGGACATTCAGGATCAAGACAGAATATTTTGGATCTGAGACTCCTAAGCCACCTGGTGACTTATTCCCATCCCTGTCCCCTCCGCAACCTTCGCGACTCCTCTGGGTGACTGACAGCCGTGCTCAGCCTTTATTATTGCCTCCCAACAGCCGCATTTTAAACCATATTTACCTTTTTTTTCACTGCCAGACTGATGAAAGAAGGGGGTTGCGGATGGGGAGAGCAGGAAGGGAGGGAAAAGCTCCCCAGATGAAAATCCTAAATCAGTATGCCCTGCCGCTGCAGCTGAGGCCTAGGAAGGGATTGCGTTTAATTTATTCTCTTAAGCCTGGGAATCAGGCCATCAAAAGGAACCAAAATATCAGGTTTTCCTGCTCTAAACGGGCCAACAGTGCGATCCTAGCTTGGGATCCAGATTTAACTCTTTCAAGGTGACAGGCAGGCTTCGAGAGTTTGTAACCTTTCTCATCAGGATTAATTTATCCGCTGACACTGGGGATGTAGCCAGAGACAACTCCGCTCCTAATGGTAGCAAGATGGGGACGCCTGGTACTCTCTGCCAGCGTTTGGCAGATGTTGGATGTCTATTTTTTTTATTTTGTTTTTAAGTCTAGTGTTAATGATTGTGGATCAAGGTATTTAGGTGGGAGCAGAGCAGACAGTGGGAATGTTGCCTATAGCTTCTTGCTTTAGCTTTCAGGGATGCCGGGACTTGATGCTGTAAAGAAATTCTACATTATGCCACAAAAAAAAAAAAAACTTTGCATGTTTTAGTCCAATTGTAAGACTATCTTCATTTAGATATAGGACTCAAGTTCGAATGTTTATCTATAACACTATATTACTTGAGGACCAATTTGATGTTGACGTTGTAATGCTTATAACTTCACAACTACTCAATTTTGGGACGTTATGTGTCCTATTTTAAATGAAGTTATTAGATGATAAAAACAAAACTACGGCAAAAACATTTGAAATTTATGCAATCAAAAATTTACACAAGAACCCAATTAACGTTTTACATTTTATCAAGAAAAATGTATTTAGGGGAAGATAAAGCTTTGTAACAATACTTTCACTAATGGCTTCAGATCCCTAGTTTGTGTATTAATGTCGGCAATAATTAAAGCAAGTAGATAGTAAACTTTTACTTTTTCTATCAAACTTTTTCCTTATCCTACAATTCAAATGAAAGTTTACAAAACAGTGAAGTTGGTTGTGAGACAATATCTGACAGTTTTTGACATTGTTGAATTTAACGCTTTATTAATAGAATCTGAGCACAATGATGGTTGAGTGCATAAGTAGAAGTAATATTTATGATTATAGGTTTAGGGTTAGCACAGCTGACGTTTAGGTTAAACAGCACTTTGACTGGTGTGAATGTTACCAGAACTCAAACACTTGGTACACTTGAGTATAAATATGCATTTTTTTCTCGTCTAATTTGATGCATGATAAATATTTATTGTTGCTGAAAAGTAATAGTAGCATTTACACTGGGGCAAAGCTCATTTTTACTGGGGCACATTCATCAATAAATGGAGTCCGGGGAGAGACAATATTCTAACTTTTGTATTTCAACAGAAAATTTGGCTTAAATTGTTGATGTGGGTTTACTGATCCATTTTGAATAGTGATGGGAACAGATCGTTGACTTTATAGTTATAAGTTACAAGTTTTACTGCCTCTTGCATAGTTTTCATAAACTGTTAATTTGTGTTTTAATTAATAAATTGATACTTCCTTTGTTTCATAACACATCACTGCTATTCATATTAAAACTTGTCAACAGACTAATGTGGAAAAGTCTCAAGGATATCCTTCTTTGCGATGATTCTATAGTATAATTTCTACTGCCTATTTTTAAATAGAACAGAAATGGTGGAAAGTGTGTCCCCAAGGTGTGATGCTTTTAAAATAATGAATGTATTCAAAAGCCTTAGAAGGTGCTCATAAAAATGTTGGCCTCCAAATGTCTTACATTCTCTGGGGGCTAAGCCACCCCTGTCTATCAAACCTAGTAACGTCCCTGCTACAGATGTCGAATTAGAATAATGCAATAGAATAAATTATTTGACTTATGGTTCATTGAGTTAAATGATGATCTATTTAGTAAATGGTAAATGAATATGATGAACACCAGTAACACCCAAGCCCACTAAGAGTACTAAACTGAAATATAGCTCAAATCCCAGCCTAAATTAAACAGCTCCTTTATCCTGCTGAATATAGTTTAAAACATGTTAAAATGAAATGTCCATAAAAATTAAAAGATTGTCTGGATCCTGGGAATTTCTACTGGTAGTTTGATTAGGCAGCTCCAGCTTCTCCTCGTCAGTCTTTCTCAACAAACTGCTTGTTTGTTATTCTTAGTTGTATTATAAATATATAAAAACTTGTAATCTTATTTTAGGGGTAGGTCTACATGCTTTGTTCGTCACATTTTTACTGTTTCAAATCTAATTCTATTCAAACCTTGATTTAATATTGTTTTTATCCCTTCAGTGGGATTCCTGCTGTGTCTCAGATAATCTTAACAATGCATAATCAGAGTGTGGGTTCCATTTAAAGGTCTTAAAGTCACTGGTACTTTCTGTCTCATCAGCCATATTTGGCATCCATCTACTGAATCTGAACACTCAAAACGTTTTAGAAATGTCAACGCATTCACAGAAGGATGTGCAAGTTGGTTGGAAACTAACGATTAAGTGCATTTCTTAAAGGTACAACTACATCAGCTGGGATTTATTTTAGAGACACAGAGCAAAGGAGGCCTGAATCAAGAAGCACATCATTTATTTTCCCTTTTAATTTCCTAAAACCTTGAAAACAACGTATTCAAACAAGAAAAGCATTCCTACAAGATAATGCTGCCATCATATTTTACCGTGGGATTAGTGTCTGGGGTTTTCTATTGGTTTTCAATTGGGTCTCATTTTCACTAGACCAAATAATGATGAACAGCTGTTTATGCCGGACTTTGTGTTGCTCTACAATAGGAGTTTTCGTACCGGGCCTCAAAGGTCTGGTCTTCAGATTATAGGTGTGTCTCTGTTTTAACACCAGGTCAAATAAGGTCATTAGCAGGACTTGGCTTCTTACTGAGGAGATAATTCCGCCTGTTGTACCAAGGGACACATGTAAAATTAGCAGGACCTGCAAGTTTATAATCCTTAAACTTCATACTAACTTGTGGTTTACCTACGTGTAAGAAATTGCTGAACAATCTTCGTATAACATTTCATACAGAAAATTAAAATCTCAAACAAAATAAGGATTTCTGAAACCATTCAAAAACTTCCTGAAAAGTTTAGTATTTTGAAATATTTTACTTTTTTTCTAGATTTACATGAATAACCATCCATCTCTGCAGCGATGGTTTCCTCCCCTGCAGCACCAGTTTGAAATAGACTGTTGTTATCAGGCTCCAGCGTAAGGACTCAGATCCATAACCAACATAATATCCCCTCCTTATGAACACACAATGAAAAGCAGGGCTGATCTCTGATGACCAGCTCCCTGCCCCTCATCTCCCCTCCTCCTTGATCTCCCCACTTTGTTTGCTTTGCTTTATTTTCTGTTTTTCCACCCGCCCTCCCCCTGTAATTTTTTTCCGTGCAAAGGACAAAATTTCATCTGCGCGGGCCCTGGGAAAAGCAACTCAGATTGGCCCATGCCCGTACAGATGCTTCAAATTTACTCGGCTTTTCTGCCTGCTAGCAGGACCGTGGATGGAGGCTCGGGCGGAGGGATGGAGGAGGACCGTGAAACCTGCCTGTATTTCCTGGGATTAGGCGTCAGATGGGCGCCCTCAGAGGAGGTCTCCCTGGACGGCTGGGAAACTGACCCCCATCTGACTCTGTGGTCTTCCCTGTTCCCTTCATGCACATCGCCTCTTGTTGCTACAGATCAAACACTGTCTTGTGAAAAATATCCCTAACGTATTAACTTTCTCATGTTGAAATAGAAATCTTGAACATCTTCCCTTCCGAGCATCGTAGACGGACGAACAGAAAGCAGACAACACGGCTTTTAAGTTTGACACAAAAATGATCCACTGTTTTTAAAGCAACACTAAGTAACTTTTCAACCTTCAAAAAATATTTGTATAAAGTCTGTGGTTATACTTACAGCTTGCTGAATGACACCTCTGTCATGGTCTGTATTGCTTTAACCAGCACTAAGAAACTGTGAGGGGGGTGGCAGGAACCATACCACATGAAACAACTACAAATTTGCTGACTGCTTTACGGCATATGTCACCTCAACATAATCATGTGGCATCGTTTCACCAAAATTAGTCATTGCCTCATTGCTATTCATCCTTCACAAAGCCACTGGAAACTGAAATGTACTTTAATCCAACTGCAGGCGACCAAGCCAAAAGATCTGGATTTTAGGACGCTATACGCTGGTCCTAATGGCAAAACACTACCGCTTTGGTCGCCAAAATTGACCAAAAGTGAAACTTCTGTTTCTGTGAAACACAGTTTTTAAGGAAATTTGATTTCAAAACCTGAGTCAAATTGGTAAAACCTCATTTTATTGGGAGTGACCTTTTAATCTCCCCTTTTCTTCCAAAATGGGGGAAACGAATCCCCTCAGCATGATGTTTCCACCACCACGTTTCCCTAAGAGTACTATGTTGTATGAAGTGGATTCCAGTATTTTTGGAGGTTAAGGATCCCTCTAATTGTTAAAATCTGCAAATCTATAAGACCCCTCCAAAAAACAAAACTATAACTGCTCATACTAATAATTCAGACAACAAAAGTGGCTTGATATGGATAAACAAGGAAAGAGGAAACTGTCTTAACTTTACCACGAAAGCCAACAACTATAAGAAGGTATAAATGGTTGCATAGCTTTTTATAAGAGGTATCAGAGTCGAGAGGACTAGATATGACTACACACAATACTTTTCAGACTTTTCATTCCACTTTGATACTTATACACAACACAAAATACCAGTTTATGGTCTTGACTTGATAAGATTAACCAAGCCTGCGTACACACCCTATTAAATTTAAATTTCACCGCTCGTCACCTAGAGGCACTTTTCATTAAACTATTTGTATTACAATCACACATTCAAAGTGATCCTAGTTATCAAAAAGTTTTGTTTATTATTCAAATGGCTTTTAAAAGGTTTCAATCTAAGGAAACCCAGCAGATTGTATCGAGTCGTTGTTTTGCAGCATTTTCTCCTCCTAGATCAGCGTTAAGAGACAGTAGATGGTAGATAGAGTTGTGTTGTTGCTGACTTTACAGCAATCCCTCATACTGAACGCCCGAGGAGACCGATGTAGATGTACTTTATACGTTAAAAGTTAACACAGCAGAAGTAGAACTTTCCCCTATTAATATAATCCCTGACCAGGTGTGGTTTCTTCGGAGAGAAAAACTCTGGACAGAAAACAAAGTGAACAGTTGAAATAACTTCAAAAGAAGCAGATTGGATGACAGAGGAAGAAAGTAACAGAGTGAGGAGAAGCGGTCAGATTAGACACAAAAAAGTCTGTAAGTGACAATGGCTTGTAGTTTTGTTGAATCTATCATCAAAAATTCAAGGAAACTCACGAACATGACACACTAGTGCAAGAAAGACAATGAGAGGTCAGCAGGTCACCATGATTAGCTGGAGCAGTTACAGCTTCAATGGCAAAGATGAGACTGCAGACAAAAAACAACTGACCAGGTTCCTCACCCGACAGAGAAGAGTAGCGATTAGCAGTCCAAGCTGAGCGTTAATATGAAGCTTTAAGTTGTGGTGAAACACAGGAAAATATCTGGCCGTGTTGGTTGGATCATTCGGTTTTAATCATCTTTAGGACAGCAGGAGCTTCAGAGCTAAACAACAAGCGTCTACGGTTTAATGGTTTGACGACAAGAAGGTTGAAGTTCTAGAGTGGCCTAGTCAAAGTCCAGAAAACCTAAAAACAGAATCTAAAAACAATCATGTTACTGCAGCAGCTCAATATTAAAAAGAAAAGTGAGAAATCCTCGTTTTATGTTTTAAAATGTTTTTTATCTATTAACTTGACAAAAAAATAAAACATTGATTTAGATGTTCTATAAACTTTATGTAACAAGCATTTTGTTATTAATCCCAACTATTCATAGTGTTTGTTATGGCCAACATGTAACAACTTAAACTGTAACACAAATAAAAGGCTTCTTATAAATGTATATATAAAATAAAAGGAGATAGGTTTAGGTTCATATATATATATATATATATATATATATATATATATATATATATATATATATATATAAATATATTTATATATAAACCAGAATGAAGTAATTTGACATTTCACTTTCATTTTTAAACTTTTATTTTTAATTACCGCTGTGTATACAGAACTTTTTTGTAACTTTTTTTGTTTTTGTAGAATCATCAATTGTAGCAATACTTTAGAAAGCATTTTTTTATTATTATTTTAAACAATTTTCTTTACTCATAAGAAAGTCAAACTGCTGAAAAGTCCAAGATGCAGACCTGCAATTGGGTTTCTCCACGTATTACGTCCTTCATTCCCAAAAATCCAGCTCAAATCTGATCCATCTGTGCTGCAGAACGAAAGAGAACCAAGGAGAGGACCGGCCCGATGTTTGATGACGGAGAGCCATCTGTTGGCAGCCTGCGCTTCCAGCAACATCATCTTTTTTTTCCTTTTTTATGGCTTAACAAAGGCAAAAATAAACATAGAAAATAGAGTAGCACACACAAAACAATCTTACAGCACTTTTTTTTTCTCCTTCCAACTGTTTTGACGTTTTATCATCAGGGGGAAATTAAAACAAATAAAATTATTTATTACAGTTTAATATTTTGTCCATGTTTCACAAACACTCGTATCTATATGAACACTTATAGGAACACGCAAACAGAAACAAAAAGGGTGCTCTGCAACAAAAAACCCAAATCTCCAGTTATCAACCGTTCGTTTTTTTTCTTTAAAGTTTCTGCAGCTCGCTGAGAAAAATTTGTTGCCCGTCTAAACGTGACATTTTGCAACACACAAACACAAGAACTCGTTCTAGTACACTGATACTGGACTCTCCTAAGGACCGAAGCGGACCGACGTGAACAAATCTTCACCCTTTTTCTTTGTACAGTACAACAGATGCTCCAAACCGATACCAAAAACTACAACAAAGTTAAATGTAGAGTGATAGTGAGCTCAGTGATTAGCTGTTTTTAATTATATTTTGTTTTATATCCATACCGCCTTTACATGCATTGACCCGTATCGTTGAAACCTCTCTAGAAGCCTTTTTGTGCAGCTATATCTTGTTTGTTTTTTTTGTTTGTTTTTTCACTGTATTTAAATATATATATTTTTTGGGAAATGGTAATTGTTGGTTTCGCGTTGTGACGCACCGTTTCCAGTAAAAAGATCGTAGAAAAAAGAAAAACACCAGGGGGCGAGGAGTAAAAGGAAATTAAAAACTATTGAGTAAACCTTACCAACATAATGTAAAAACCAACTTTCCGGCCTTTACACTTCGGTTTTTTTCTTCATTTCTAACGGATCACCAGTAAACACCTTCCCCTCCCGGAAAGAAATAAAACCCAAGAAAGCGTTGGGAGAGAGGGACGACGAGACGAAGCAGTCCTGGCCCTTAGCTGGTCTCCAGTTTGGCCATTTCCTGCACGTAGATGCCGATGCTCTCGCTGTCGAACAGCACGAAGTAGACGGTCTTGATGGTGGAAGACATGGTGGCGACAAAGTAGCTGGAGATGGCCTTGAGGATCAGCTGGGCTGCAGTCTGCTTCGGGAAACCGTTCCTGGGGGAGACGAGGCAGACGCAACAGTTGACTTTAACGTAATAATGCAGAAATATAAACACTCCTCCTACATTAACCATGCATTCATTCTGCAGCAAACCGGGGTTTAGAAGGGTTGTTAAACCCTTGTTTGTTACATGTGTAGGAAATTCTCCATATTAGCATATTTTTTCCTAATTAACACCTTGATGAATTGGGCTGTAATTGGTTATAAGCATTTTTTTACAGAAATTATAGTAGGTAATAATCTGTATGGGTTGTTTGGTTTGTATTTATAGTCTGAGCTTTTATAGTTTCTTTCGGTATGAATGTTGTGTATCAGGTTTAGCGTGTCACTGAGGCTGAACCGCCTCTGTGGACGATTTCTCCTACCTTCCACTGCCGATGGAAGGGAAGGCCACAGACTTGAGCTTCTTCTCGTCGGCCAGAGCCAGGCAGTTCTTCACAGTCTTCTCCAGCATCTCCTCGCACTTATCCGAGCCCCAGCCTGGGCTGTTACAGTGGATGACGTATTTGGCGGGCAGACCGAAGCCCCCGGTCAAAAGGGCTGAGGGAAGAAACGAGAGGAGAGCGAAGGGTGGAGGAAATAAAACAACACCGATCTGTAAAATCACGGAAAACTTATTGGAAAACTTTAAACTTTGCAATGATAGCCAAATTCTTATATCTAAGAAGCAAATTTGTCTTAAATTTTAATGCACAAAGTAAAAAAGCACATTTTCTTTTTTGTTAACATCGTTTGTTGTTCCTGGTACGACTTTCTACAACACTTCAGATAAGAACCACCTGAGCCCGGAAGAAACTGAGAGAGGAAGTTTGACTGTTTCTTCGTATATTTGGCTGGATCTTTCTAGATCCGGAACTCTGTTAGCAGACCGTGGTTTGAATCCAGATCGAGTGTACAGTAACCTTATAAATTCATTAAAATAAAACAACAACACTGTTTTCATTTTGTCTTTTTCTAGCCAACGTTAGTGCAGGTGGTTGTTTTTTAAGGTTGCCTCTATTCCAGTTGTTACGGCAGCAGCTGGGCTCAGTCGAGCCAATCAAATCTTTTGTTTGGCCTGCGTGCGAAACCAAGGCGACAGTATAGTTTGCTCTGAAAGGAGAAAAGCTGACACGGAAAATCGCAGTTTTAAAGATGAATGGAGAGATAAGTTTAGGGTCATCCTTCCTGTAGGCAGTTTATAACCTGTGTGCATCATATGCGCAGAAACTGTTGCATTAATTAAAAGCTGCAACATAAAACGCCCCTATGGAACAATTTGAGCAACCTCTCTAAACAAAACATAAGATAAATACATATTCTTGTTATAAGCGTTTAGTTCTTAAAGGTTGTTCTTCAATTTAAGACAGAAAAAAATCTTATTAGGCTCACTGTGCGGTTTTAAAATATATTTTAAACAGACGTTTGAGTTTTAATCTGAAATAAAGGCTTTTCATTGTTGCTGTTTAATATAAAGCGGGCTTTGTTAATAGAAAAGATCCGAGGACATAAACAAAAGCTGGAGTTCTGCTCGAAACGTTTACTTAAAGGAGATTCAAATATCATTGATATTTATATGTTTTAGATTATTATGCGGCTGACAGATTCTATAATCCATTTAAGGGCCTTAAATGTCTGTGACCTTCAAAATCTGAAGATAAACTGTAGAGCCACAGGTGCTTTTGTGAGCTTTTGAGGAAAAGAAAACTTGTAATTTTAGCTTTCTATTGTAGCTTTATTAAATGCTTTATTTTTAGATTTAAAAATAAGAAATGTTGATATTATGGACATTTTACACAAAGTTACTCTGTTTTTCCATGTTTGTTTCTGGTTCTGGGGATGCAGAGCTCAATGTTTTTGCTCCTGTAATTTGGAATAAACTCCCAGAAACACTGGAAATCAGCTGAAACAGTGAGTTATTTTAAATCACAGCTAAAAACTTATTTAAGGTTGGGTTTGATTAAAAACGTAAACAGAGACCTATAAAATTGAGCGCCGTTTGTTCTTGATTTGATAACAAAATTGGATGCCTATTAATGACTTTAATGAGAAAATGTACATTTTTTCCATCACGTAAAGCCCTTTGAACAGCCTTGCTCCTGAAATGTGCGACACAAATAAACTAAATAATTATGCTGAAGGCTTGAAGTTCAACTCTAAGATCATGACATCTAAGTAAATTAATATTTTCTTCTAAGGTTTTTTGCACATCTTTAGCAGGGGTGCCACCAAGCTTAGAGGCTACAGTCAGATAAACTACAACCTACTTCACATAAATGAATCAGCATCAACAGAGAGCAATGTATTAGACATCTGTGATGATTTTAGCTGCATTAAACCATGACTGGTTTTTTCAGTCGCGGTTTTTGTCACATCATGAAGAATTCATTGGTTAAAATAAGCCTTGTTTCTTCATTCTGCCAGAACTAAAACCTCAGGAGTCGAGCTTGGAGAGCGTTGGTGCTAAATGAGCCGTTTTCTTCGCGCCAGCAGCCTTAAGTGGTTGGAGCAAAGCATGAAAAGAGTAAAATGGCTTCTCCAGGGAGCCGGGGATGAGGAGGAATAAAGAACAAGGGAGCGGAGTCTTGAGAGTTTGGGTCTTCCAGTTTAAGTTCTCCATCAACCCCAGGCAGCTGTAAAAAGTGAAAGTCAGCCAGAGCCTGAGAGCATGTGATGTGAGAAAGCGCTTCAGCATTCATTAGCCAGCGGCAAGCGTGTGAGGAGACTGCAGTCAAAGCTGAGGACGAACTCATTTCCAGATGGCCCACCAAAAAAAAAAAAAAACCCATATGATGGAGACACTTCACAGACCAGAGCTGGTCTCTGCATGTGCGATCCTGAGGAGACAATGATGGTTTTGCACGACTGCCAGCCGCCTGATTCACGACTGCAGCGTTTGCTGGAGCACAACGGCGAAGCGCGACCCTCTGTCACCTTCTTTTTAACACTTTAGCTTCGTTATTGTTCATGGAAAACATGTTTCCTTTGAAACGAGACGAAACCCCGTCGCTCTGGGACAAGAATTTGGTTTCACCTCACAAAGCTTTCAATTTTATTGTGTTTTAGGGAAAATAGAATCAATGCTGCTACAAAATGTGTAATAAGATAAACAAATTCAGTTTGATTTAATCGTTTGTACGATATCATTACAATGTCAGCATGAATCATTTAGATTTTTATTACTTTTGCAGAGTGGAATGTCAAAAAGAAGTTGATTAAGGGATACTCAAGTAACAATTGTTAACAGAAAAACGGATCAGTATCCAATCAAATCAATGGATTATATAAATATTAACTCTCCAAATAGAGAAGGTTCTGCAATTGAATTAAAAAAAAGCCACGTTTTGCAAACCCTGGAACGGACTGCTGGTGTTGGAGTGCTTATATCGGATCATTTTTACGGCTGATATCGGACCAATATCAGTATCAGATTGGGATACTCGTAATCCCAACTCAGATTACCCTGATACATTTACTTCAGTTTCTACGGCTAACTAGTCACTTGAACTTTGGATGTTTAGAATAATACTAAAATTTATTTAGATTACATTCTTTCCTTTGTGATCTCTTGGATTTTTTCATTGGGACCAAAATAATTTATACTTTAAGTGAATGAAATGTGTCTGTTTTACCGTTAAGAGGCTCCATTCAGTTCTGGAGTGCCTTTCGCATTTGCTGCATCCTCAAGCATTTTACTGAAGCTGATCCTACAAATCCTTTTTTTGAAGTTTAAGCCCAAACAGGTTGGATGGGAAGCTTCATCGTAAAGCCATATTTCAGGTTTCTCCAAGAACTCTCGTATAGGTCTATTTTCTGGCTCAGCACAGTGTGGTTAGTTTAACTGTTAGTTTGTGATTATTCAGCTAAATCCAGCTTCCCTTATTTTAGACATATAAAAATATTTCTTTTTACTATCTCTTTACCTACATTAATAAATCTTGATGGATGTCTTAACGAAAACCGTTGTGATTTATCATCAAAAATAAAGATTGGTAATGTTTATACATTGGAAAAACTTGCAGAATTGGTCATTTTACTTTTTTATTAACCTCAGTTTGATTCTTTAGAGCGATTATGAATGAAAAATATATAATGAAATGCAGTTTTGTGAGAGACATTTTAAATTGGTTTCGTTTTAAGAGCGGAATTTGCTATAATTACTTTCTATTTATCACAATTATTTCACAAGAGGTTATTATAAAAACTTTTTTATTGTATAAACGTCTCCCATCGCTACTTTAAAAGATATGCATTGAAAAAGAATAATTTTAACTACATTGAGTTCAGAGAAAAACCTTTTCAGTTACCTTCATCAGTCATTCTCAATCATATGAGAATTTAACAGGTGTGCAAAAATCTGTAGTGTAGAGTCGCGCAGTAATTAAATTGAAGTGTAAAATGTGGAAACAGATAATTTAATTGTAAAAACCCCGTCAGTAATTCAACTGAACGCCCAAATATTTTACCAGTCTATTGGTGCGTGATCTTTTGGGACGCCAGCAACAGCAAGTTTTTAATCGCAACAGTTTAATGTCTGAAGATTTTTTACAAAACTTTTTATTTATTTTTTTTAAATCAACTTTTAATTTGTTTGTTTTTCAAACGGGGAGAATTATCCAGAGTATAACATGCAGAATGCATCAGTTTCTGCTGCACCTTTAAACATCTTTTAAAAAACAAACCTAAAGCCCTTTTTAGTTTTTTTTTTTTTTGGGTTGTCTTAATGATGAACCCAGATCAGTTTCCCCGTATGTCCTCTTCAGAATGGGAAAGACAAAAAAACATACCATTAAGTAACAGATAGTTGTCAGGAAAGCTGCTTACCCATGTGTGCCTGCATGCGGAGTCAGAGCCTTATTAGCTGCATACTAGAGCTGCTATCTTAGCTACTAAAATAGTAGAGGGGTTTTATGGCAGCACTGTAAACATTTCACCTATGAATGTCTTGAACGAGTCTGTTGAACTCATTAAAAGTTATATAGATGCTTGTAAAGTTGCAAATTGCTGTGTTGGTTGGACATAATTTCAAACTAGCTTTATCTTAATGGGTTGTACGATGCATGTTTCTGACAAATGTATGTATAGATTGAAAATAAATGTACTGTTTTATTTTTTCAATAAAAACAAAAAATGTAAAAATGACAAAAACCTATTGTAGGTATGATGGTTTGATTCACAGCTAACTAACTGACATAGATGCTTATATCTAAAACATGCAGCTAATTAGTTAATAGTTTAATTTGGTAAAAGAAACCCTGAAGAAAAATGTTTTTAAAAAAGCAAATAAATCCGATCTTTGCTCTGTGCACTTACCACCAGCCACCTCCAAGGGGGCATTTTTCTTCTTCAGCTCCTGCAGAGCCTCTGTGAACTCCTTCCCTCCCTTCTTCTCCAGAGCAGAGCCTGCGAGCGGAGACAGCAGAGGACAGCAGTCAACACGTCCCAGTGAGCCGCGGGCAGACGGCACAGAGCGAGGCGGAGGGTCAGAGGTCATGCAGACACACGGGGAAGCAGGAAGACATGAGGGTGGATGGACTGGCAGGAACACAGCAGCGTCGGTCATTTAAAAAAAACAAAAAACAATCTGAGCTTTCAATGTCAGACTTTAGAGAAGTCTCACAAATAAAGACGAAAGATTTAAATTGATATCCTAATATCGAAAAGTTTAGTTAGTGGAAATCAAACTGACAGTGCGTTGCAAAAGTATTCATACCCTTTGTGACATTACTAACACAAATCAGCAATAAATTGTTCTGGATTACATTTTTTACTATAAAAATTAAATAAAAATCAGAAAAGTGTGACTTTCCTTTGTTTTAGCCCCGTTAATTTGGTTTCCTTCAGGAGTCTCTCTGGGTGCAATTCAATTTCAGTATAAACTCAAACAGCGTCTCTTGACCACCAAGACGACAGTTTAGAGAAGCAGCCAAGAGGCTCGAAGTAACTCTAGAGGAGCTGCAGAGTTCATGTGGGAGAAGGTGTTCTGGTTGGGCGAGACAAAAACTAAAGCTGCACATAAGCCTGAAAGCAGCCTCTCGACAGCGTAACATGGCGGTGGCAGCCTCATGCTGTTGGGATGCTTCCCTTCGGTGCAGCTGAAAGAAAATGAGGATTCAACTAAAGCCGAACCTCAAAACCCCAGCCGGAGCTGCACTATTATGGTTTAGATTAACTCTTATTACATGTTACAATCCTCAAGTCAAAGGTCAAAACTTTAATCCAACTGAAAATCTGAGGCAAGTTATAGAAGCCAATATTCAGATGAGTCAGTTTTATCAGAGCTAAAGTTATTTAGCATAGAATAGACGAGCATTTCAACTTCCTAATCTTCAAATAAAATACCTTGAAGGAAGGTATGAAGACAAAACAATGACACACCTTTCAGATCTTCTCTCCCTCCACTTTGCAATTATGTGCTACTGTTGTTCTATCAGAAAAAACAAATAAAGTAGCTCCAAGTTTGTGATCTTAATGCGACATAATAAGAAAAGATCAAGGGTATGAACATTTTTGCTAAACACTTTAATCTTTTATTTCTCTCATAACAAAATGTTGTGACAGAAGGGTAGTAAAAACCTTCACTGATTAAATCCTTTCTTCCTTTGTAAGCACCGAAGTGAGTCTTAAGAAAGAAAAATATGTAAATGAGACGCTCTGTGTTTCTGCTAACAAACTATCTGGACTGACAGCTTGGGTTAGAGAGTTCAAAGGTCACATGAGGTGAGACAGCTCTGAGGAAAAATCCATGCTCCAGTCATGTGGAACAAAAACAAGCAGCAGCAGCAGCAGCATGATGATGAGTTCAGGATCTCACAGGCAAAGAGCATTTTGTGGATTATAAATTAAGCTCAGACACCTTGATTGAAGGAGACATAGAGCTGAATGCTTTGAAAGTGTCTGTAGGTGGGAAAATGTTGCCAAGAAAATCAGGAAGACCTGAGAGAACAAGTTCGGTAATCAACCGGGACAGAAAACACAGCCCTTTACATGATTACTGTAAGCTACAAAAGTCATACCAGCAGCTTGAATTTAAACTGGAAGCACTACCAAACATTCATTCAGAGCCTCTAAAATTTTAAGTTCCCTTTTGGAGGCTTTACTGTTTATATTGCCTTTATAATATATCATGATCAACTAAATTTGGCTTCTTTGACAACAAAAAAACTCTCAACTGTTGCATTAGTTTAAAGTAACAACACCTAAATAAAATTATTAAACATGAGAAGTTAATTGCCCTCCAAGTCAGTATTTAATTGATGCATATTCTCAATCAGGCTTTCAAATCTGGGCGATTCATTTTTCCTCCAAGCTTCATGCTAAACAGTTCCACTGGTTCTTCTTGATAAAGAGGTTGTGCATCTTAGCAGGTTAGTCCTAGAGGACGATTAAGATCTCACGGATAAAAAAAAAGGACAGATGTTTTAAAATAGATGAACTACTAGGATCAAATATCAGCCCCCTAAGAAAACAGCAGGAAAAAATGCTTTATTTTGTGGTTGCTGCCTTTTTGTCCTGCTTTATGTGATGAAAATGCAGTGAAGTGCCAAGAATGCAGGAAAGTGCAAAAATATGTGTAAATGTGTGAAAAACATGGGAATTGTTTACAAATGTCACCTTTAGTAAGCAGCAAACATGACATAACATAGCAGCATAGCTGAGCCAGTTATTTAGTCCCGTTATGCTAACTTAGAGTCTTGGAGGATTTAAGGTCATCTATAATGTAGCATGAGCAGAGTGGAAAAGCACAAAATATGAACATTGCTTAGTTTTGAAATACATAATAAATTTGTCTAAGAACAAAGCCAGTTATAACTGACTTAAAGTTTCCTGTAGTAAGGCGCAGTAACTCGTGGAATCGGAAACATCAGGCGAATTTACATAATTCCGCAATTTCTGTGCTTAGCTGCTATTTCTGCAGTGAATATGCGACTTTTTAAGAATTATTATATATTATATTGTGTGCCTTTTCCTTGATTTTGCGGGATTTTCTGCGATCGCAGAATCAGGTTTTTCTGGAGGTACTGTAAAATAGTAAATAAAGTCAAAATATTAAGAATAGACCAAAGGTGAGAAGTCTTTAGAAGCAGAATAAGCTCTGTTCTCTAAGTGTGAATAAAAATGTTTATCAGCCATAAAAGGAATAATTTATTTGTACTTAAATCATATTTTAAAATAGTTAATTTAAAGAAGGCATGGCAGACAGATGCTTGCACTATTCTTATATTACATATTAATCTAAAAAAAAAAACTATCATCAATAAAGTTAAAATGCTAACTTAAAATAAGCAGCAGCAAACAAATATTTCCGTATTTTTTGCGTATCCCAGTGACCCCAATACTCAGCCAAACTAACCTGTGTGAATAAATCTAGGTCCTCTTAAATATAAACTGTCAGACACTCTACAGAGATTCAGAACATGGAGGTTTGTACTGATGATTCAAACAAAAAAAGAAAGCCAGCTATAATAACGGAGAGTAAAAGCCGCCGCTGCTGCTGGCCGGATGTCCACAGACTGCAGGACCGACTGTCTGGACAAGCAGAGGGAGAGCAGACAGACGGCAGAGTCGTTGGTTCCTTTACCTACTTCACCACCTGAATACAGGGAGGAGTTGGTCGGGTGAACGACAACGTCGCTCTCCACCGCGGAAATGTCGGCTTGGACAACTTGCAACTATAGATGACAACGATGACAAGACAACAGGCAACAACATGGAGGTAAAAACACGGTTGAGTGACTTGTGGGCAATAAGATGAGGAGAGTGATGAGAGCGAGAGAGAGAACAGCAGGACGCAGGTGAGCGCGACACCTTAACAGACTCGGACGTCACCAGACACAAGGAGGCACCTGAGGAGGTGGAGAGACGCGTTAAGAGAGTGAAGCGGGGACGCAGGAGGACACAGTTGGACGGACAAGCTGAAATTACGATACAAAACTATAAAAACAAATAATTTCCATCTTTATTTAGTCAAATTTTCAGCTTCCAGTCCAACTGTGAAGTCCTGAATCCTGGCTTTAAAGAGATCACACTCCAGGTGAGAGATCTCTCAATCAGGCTGCAAGCTGCAAATACCTGAACAGCTGACGTCTGGTTTTGCTCTGCAAACTAGAACTGCTCTGCAGAAACATTTTTCTGGGTAAGATTTTCATCACAAGAATGAGTAAAAGAAGCAGCAGCGAGCAGCAGAGTGAGAGGAAGAGCACCTGAAATGGACCTGAGCACATTATTACAACAGGAAGAGAAAGAGACAGACCACTCTGAAATGAAATCCTTCAAGGTCGACAGAGCACTTTTTGTTTTCCTTCAAAATGTTAAGAAAACTACAGAAAGGATTTTTTTTTAATCTAATCTCATATAAAGAACTTTGATTTTTCATATTAAAATTATTTATCATTAATCACTGGTTACCTAATCAAATATCTTTTGATTGACTGATTGATTATATTAATTAAATCATCCATCAAACACTGCGGGCAGCATCAATAGATTTCATTTTTATATACAGATTGTTCAGTTTTCCTTATTGAAGGGTCCATTTTTTTCCATAATTTGGTATTTAAGGAAAATGCGTGCAGATGGATAAAATATTCGCATTTATCAAATTAAAGTAAAGATAAAAACTTCATTTATGTATTTATGGAGACAAATATCTAACCGTGTGTTGTTCACTATTTGATATTGAGTATACAGGACCTGGATGGAGGGATGATCAGACAATAGACAGAAAAATGGACCAAAACATTTAAATTGAGGGCTGTGTAGTTGGATTAATGGATAAATATGACAATGAATAGTTGGCTAGTAAATAAATTGTTTACTAAATTCTTTGTTTCATACCAAAATCTAATTCTTACTTCTCTTTTACAGGAGGATTTTCAACTGGATTTATTAATCCAGTTTATTAATATTATTTTTTGGCTGCTTTTGAACACTAAAACAAAACCGCTGGCCTGCTGCTGCTCGCAATGCGATGAAGAAACCCTAAACAGTAATCTAGAAGATTTTGCTCAGCTGCTGGACCTTGAAGGAGTCCAGATCTGAAGCCCAGCGGCTGTGGGGGTTGGGGACCAGGGAGGGTGTGCGTGGGAGGAGGGCTCACCTAGATCATCTTTAAGCTCAAGTTCAGCATTGGTGGGGTTGATGACCCCGTCCACGTCAAAGCCAGCCAAGTTACTGACCTCGCTGTGGATAAGGTTGAGCTGTGGAGGGCGAGGAGGAGGAGGAGGGGAGGCAGGAGGAAGCATGCAGAGGTAGGAGCGAAACAGTAAAAAAGGGAAGAAGCAGCGCTGTTAAGACCAGATTAACTCAGTAAATTAAGAGGAATACCATGAACTTCTGAAAAGATTAACAACCAATAAATGATTTACAACCTTTGATGCTCAGAGTAATACTAATACAAATTGATACACGTCGGCAAAGCTCTGCGATACAGAAAACTAGTTTTTTAGTTAACGCTAAGTGTTGATTGAGTTACTTTACTTGCCTCGATAAAAATGTCTGTTAACGTTTTGATTATTAACCGATAAGGAGTTTTGACATATATATTTATGCTCTTACTTTGAAGCCGGTGACGTATTTGTTTACGCCGCCATTCAGTTTCCTCTCCTCACATTCTTCACACGTGTGGCGGCAGATCACCTTTATCATGTACCCAGAATGCACCACTGTGCAGTTTAAAATCTCCTAAGCGCCTTCTGACCAACGCCCTACCGTTAAAATCATCAACAGAGTTAGCAAGTATTGAAATTAAAACTATGAGTCACTTTCCAAAGTCAACTGTAAAGTTATACGTGACATTTGGCCAAGATGTTATTATAAAGAAACTCTCTGACAACTACAGAGAGCAGCTCCCAACACTAACAAAAACAATCTTTGGTGTGGAAGCCGTTTCTGGGTGATTGTTGTCAACAATGTGGCATGCACCACGTCTTGTTCCTTTCTAAGAAAACAACCGTATTTAGGGTTCATGACAAAAATGTGGGACTATCTAAGGTAAAAAAATAAAAAATAATATTCAGGGAAACTACCAAAACTTTCTTTAAAAAGTTAAACTGTGAGGGGCAAGGCCTCAACACCAATGCAGTGACCAGAGTGCCAAATGATTGCACTTGCATTAAATATAACTCCGGTTTAAGCAAGAATATTTGCTATATAAGTATATTAAAAATATTTAAACAGTTTGCTACCCAAATAAATCTTGTTTCGGAGAAAGAGGAAAGCATGAACTTAAAAACCATTCTGCCACACCACTAATGATTTCAATAATACGATTGCCGGTTGTTTCCTTGACTTTGTTCTACATGTGTCTCGATCGTATCGGGTCAATATTGAACACTGAAATATTGGTATCTTATCGGAAGTGAAAAACTTTGCTCTTACTGTTCTGTATTTTATTCTTTTTTTTTATTTTCTGATTTATTTTTATATTTGTCTGTGACTGCTGCAGTTAAAACAATAAAGGACATTTCTATCTTCTCTCTATCCATTAATCTCACTATCTTATGTTTAACTCAAAACCCAGAGAATAATAAAAGCAAAACAGACATGCTAAAACTCATGAAAATTGCTCTGCTGCTTATAAAGTTTAAGCAAACTTCCACATTTAAT
The DNA here is from genome assembly GCA_032876305.1 of Orestias chungarensis. NCBI lineage: Eukaryota > Metazoa > Chordata > Actinopteri > Cyprinodontiformes > Cyprinodontidae > Orestias > Orestias chungarensis. Next base: position 1,423,049 of record JAVLVB010001306.1, read on the forward strand.
CCATATTTTCATCAGAAATTATAATATTTGATCCTGTTAGCCTTAGCATACAGCACTCTAAAAGCTATATCAGTATCCAAAGATTCAACAATTGACAGCAGAAAATCTTCCTTAAAACAAAACCAAAATTTCAAAGTATTCCTCGAAAGTTTCAAACACTTACACCCAAAAATAAAACGGCTCATTTTAGGCTTTGTTAGCAGAAATTAAACACCTCATTTCACCAAACAAAACACCAAAAAAATTGAAAGATTTGATTATAAGAAGGCAAATCAATCTGCAAGAAAAGTAGTGAAGAAAGAAAGAAGTCAAAAGTAGCAAACTCCAGAGTAACAAAGATCAAGTCTTTGAATAAAACCAAGTTGGTTAAAAGTTAAACCCAACAGCTATAATGTGTAAAAACACTATCAGGAAAAGCTGGAAGTAAACCTTTGCAGAAAATAAATGTTTAGTTTTTGCAATCTAACAGTGTAATCAACTCTGAATCACCAATTTCTAAATGATATTTTGCAAAAGAACTTGGCCGACAATTGATGTCAGAGCAAATCATATTTAGTTTTTCAAACAGCTAAACAGAATAAATCAAGTATCTTATCTGCCAGAAATATTCAGTGGGTTTAACTTGGAAAAAAAATTATTTATACCACTTGCTTCATTCTAACATAACAAAAGCCTTTTCTTTGTTTATCTTAGAGCATCTTATCTTCAGATTTGTAAAGATAGAACAGCGAAACCTCTGCTTTAATTTTAATCTGAATATAGTTTCCCCCCATTTGGTTACAAGTTTTAAACTAAAATCATAGTTAAAGGTGTGAAACCCAGCTTGATATTCTGTATAATCATCCTGAATCAGTTTAAGGTTAACAGATTTCTGACCTTCTGACCCAGGAAGAGACTCTTGGTGGAGAGCACGGTGAAGCTGTCGGCCAGAGATCCCTCCGTGGTGCTGTCTGCCGACGCCGACTTGCTCACCTCACCTCTCTGTTAGAGACGCAACAGACACCAGGACGTCTCACACTTCAGTTCTCTCTTTGATGCTTTTAGTCACTTCATTACTGTGCAGCTTTTTAAACCCATTTCTGCTACAAAAGTAATCAAATACAAATTTGTTTCGCCTCAAAAATGCATAATTTCTGTACTAATAAAAATAAAGAAATAAAGAACTAAATGAGAAGCTAACCATTAAGTAGAACTGTAAATGTAATGTGTGTCAAAATTAAATGACTATTTACAATTAGCAACTTTAACAGAAAGGCTGATTCAATATTTTCCATTTAAAAATTATAGTAAGAGTTTATAAAAACGATTCACTCCACCTGTTTTATCATTTTTATTGCTTTTAAAACTAAACCTTGATCAAAAAAATATGGAATTTCTTTTTACGTTTTTCGACAACTTACATAAAAGCCTTTATACTGTTAAAGTGACAACTAATTTTTACAAAATAATGACCAACAAATGAAAATGTGCAACATAAAAATAATTGACTGCATAAATATTCAGCACCCGATTCAACAGAGGTCACCTGAGTGCAGCGACTGTGTCTTAAGTGATTCTATTATAAAGACACCTGGACGCTCTGCATTAAGAGTAAAGAAAACTCCATGCAAAGCACAGAAAGGTTATTGAAAAGTATAAGTCAGGATGTGGATTTAAAAAAAATCCCTACGGCCTAGAACATCCCCTGTTGTTCAGTTAAATCCATCATCAAGACATGGAAGGAAAATGGTGCATAAATCTGCCTAAATAATTTTTGCAACCTGAGATGCTAGTGAGGAGGAGAGTGGTGAGGAAGGTCAGTAGGTCGCTGAAGGAGAAACAGCTTCAGCAGCTGAGGTCAGAGACCAACTGGAGAAAACAACTACTAACTGGGTTATACACCAGTCAAAGGTTTACTTTAAGAGTGGCAATGAGAAAACCACTGTTATAGAAAACTCACAACAAGGCTAAAGTTTGCCAAAAGGCACGTGGGAGATTTATGGCCAACACTGTCTGCCATCCAGAGTGAGTCTCAAGTTTGGTGTTGGCCTTTTATTCTTTAAATGATGTTAAAGAACTGATAAATAAATCGGATTGTATTCTTGGAGAACTTTTGACAAAATCAAATTTAACACAGTTAAATAAAATTTCATGACTGACGATGAGGATAGGGTGTCATAAAATGAAGAAACCTGAATTAGAAACAGAAACACTTTCAGCAGGTCAGAAAGAACGGCTGACGAGGAATTACACACAGCAGTATGGCTATACAAAGATCACATCAGGCTATTTCCATATTTACTCTTTTAACGTCATAACGTCAAACCAAATATTGATTAGTAAAGTAATTTTTGAAAAACTGGATAAATAATACGGTGCAAAAGGTCTGTTAGTGGTTCTCATTTTTTAAATGTTTGCATCCATTAACTATCCTATTAAACTTTTAAAGTTTTCTTTTGACTTTGAGAAATTTTTCTCTCTTTTTCTAAGCATTTGGAGAATATTTTAGGAACTGGAGTTTGTTAGTTTTTTGAACCAGTCAAGCTGTGAGCCATGAATTCCTTTCAAAACAAAACTGTTTCATACATAAGCACAACGAAAAAAATTAAAACAAAAATTTTATTGGGCCTCTACTTTCTTAGTTAAGCAATCTGCTCCCATAAATTTTTAGCATTGATTAAATTGTGAAAAAGTCTAAAGAACTTAAGTTTTAGAAGAACTGATTATAGTTTGATGATAATTGATTTAAAAGAAATCAAAAAAAATGTAAAATTCTCACTCTTTACTTTTAAAACGTATAGCCTGATGGCGGAGCAGTTTTAGCCTGCAGGAAGTCCTTGTAGCACGAGAGAACAAGACAAAAACCAAACCTTTACCTCTGTATATTTACTAATGACATGCAGTACTGTCATTTTACCCTTAACCTCAAACATCACAAGTGATACAACAACAACCAGGCTTTGGACTTGGGAGCATACCTTAGTCTTCCCTCCAGCCTTTTTTCCACCAAGCTTCTTAGCTGCAGTCTTCTTCACCGTCTTGGGTTTCTTCTCAGGGGCCGGAGACACCGGCGTCTCCAGCTTGCCTTTGGCGCCCCTCTTCTTGGCCAGCAGCTCGGGGTGGATGTTGGGCAGGACTCCGCCGGCTGCAATGGTCACACCTTTGAGCAGCTGTCACAGAGAGACGAAAGGCATCACTGTGAGGAAAGCAACAAATCAAACTCTTCCTCATCGTAGAAACGGCTCTCTGAAAGCTCACTTGGTTCAGCTCCTCATCGTTGGCAATGGCCAGCAGGATGTGCCGCGGCGTCACGCGGCCCTTTTTGTTATCTCTCGCTGCGTTGCCAGCCAACTCCAAGATCTCAGCTAAACCCAGAAAAAAATGTAAGAGGAACAAATAAAAGTTTGCAGTGAACTGTAAGCCCTTCAAATAAAGAGACATACTATAAGTATTTAAAAATCTCCTTGTTTTCACTTTTCTGTGCTAACTGCTGTAGCTTTTAGCACATAGACTGTTAAACACCAACACGTCTGTTTTTATGCAAGCGGAAACGTGTAAGACTTCACCAAAGTGACGTTATCTGGATATAAGCCTATTTGGTCTCCACACCCTTTACTTTGCTTTGAACAGCATAAACAGTTCCTTAACAGATGTGCAAAAATAAACCTGCACACTAACAAGGACAAAGCTTATCTGAAACAAACTTAAAGAGAAAAAAATAGAAAGCAGTCCTTGATCGTCTCATGCTTGAGTGTGTTTTTAGTAGGTGGTTGTTCAAACACATAAAAATGTTCCAGTTTTGTATGCAACACTCCTTTAAAACCCTACAATGCTTGATCCTCTAGTATTAATATTTATGACTTTCTCCAAGCTGAAAGATTTCAATCTTTACTTCCAAAATAAACTTTATTTAATCTTCAGACCTTTTGAGGCTTAAAAAAACATGCACAATAGAAAAATGTTATCTTATACTTGCAGTGTGTTCATTTTATGCAATATCTTCATTCAAATATAAGTTTTAAATCAATAATTCACCTTTTACAGGTAAAACCATCTGTGCCAGAGTGAAAAACTATACCTTAGTTATAAGTAAATGCAATTCTATGAAATTTCTGAAGCTATATTTAAAAGGGGTTTTAACTATAGCAACCTTATGAAGTTCCATTTATTTATTTTTTGAATTAGTTTATTTTTTGAATTAGTTTATTTACTTTAGTAGTTTATTACTTAAGCCGTGAGTCTTAAGTAACAAATTAATTTAGTTATTTTATTTGAGTACTGCCACAATAAAAAATTTGTAAAATGCATAACAGCTGTGGGATGTAAGAGCTGTTTTATCCAACTGCTTGATAGATTGAATACAGGACTCTAAAATTAAAATATCTTACCACAAATTGCAACTAAGTAGGGGATGAGCATTTATTGTATGATTATCTTGTCATTAAAATAGTTGAGATTTATACTATCAGGATGAAATATATGTAAAGAAAATTTCCAAACTGTCTGAATACTTTAAAAAAAATATGGTTTCATTGAAGCATAACTAAATTCAAATATTTGATTGAATCTAGTTACTTTGTGCAGTTTAATGATAGAAAACATGTTTCTATATTTATCCTATGTCCTAAAAACTCATAAACTGGAATGTTTTCCAAGAACAGCATTTGTTCTTATCATTATTATAAAATATCAACGTAAAACCAAATATCATGACACAATTTTAAAATCCACAATCCCAAAACATAAATGACCAAACATCAGCATTTTTGCACGCAATTAACTTGGAAAGACGAATACATGAATGCACTACACTGTGCAGCTCCTAAATACATTATTTTCTACATTTTAATGTTTTGCTCTTCTCTCCTAGTCCATAATACACCTCACCAGTCAGGTACTCGAGGACAGCGGCCAGGTAGACGGGCGCTCCCACCCCAATGCGATACTTGGGCAGCCCCCTCTTGATGTAGCGCAGCATGCGCCCCACGGGGAAGATGACGCCAGCCTTGGTGGAGCGGGACGTCTTGGTTGTCTTCTTCTTTCCTCCTCGGCTCGACATGATGCTGCCAGTGTCAGGCTCTGCAAAGAGAACAGTTTTTTTTTCCTGATCAGTGAATGCATCCTACTCAATAGTTTATTTGTTGGATGTCAAAAACTCTCTCCAGTCCGGTAGTTGTTACTGACCGACGACCTCTGCTTTTTCAGTAAGACAGAGGTCAAAACAGCTTCTACAAAATAAAAGGGTTTCTACATAAAGACATCTGTTCATTTACTTTTAAACATATTTTTTTTTTCTGATCAAAATGCAAAATCTAAAAGATGTTTCTTTTTGATTTGGGGGTGTCCCAATCCAAAAATCGGCCCAATATCAGAGGAAAAAAAAAGCATATTGGATTGTATTAGCTGCATCTAAAATCTGTCAAATCCAGCAGCTAGTGTTTAGTAAAGATCATTAAATTACTGTTCTCCATGTAACATCTTACAACACTACAGAAACTAATAAGTAAGTATGGTTCATGCCAATGTCGTATCGGGTCCATATCGGTATCGGGCAATACTGAAATATCGGGACGTCTCGGTTGGTTCTTTTATAAAATCAAAATCCTGTTTAACTGCACAGGTGTGTATCAGCTCCATACTTTACAATGCTGCCTTCAGTCCTAAGGTAAACACGTTAAAGTTAACAAGGG
>JAVLVB010001306.1:1428817-1487167 GCA_032876305.1 Orestias chungarensis
CCCCCCCCCCCCCCCCCCCCCACAACGAAAGAAACTGGCCACAAAATCATTTTTTAGGTTTCATGTGAATAACACACATAAAAAGACTTTACCGTTCAACTGGCTGACATTTAAAATCTACCTTGTAAATAAAAATGATTGTATATGTTTAATGTGTTCTACTGTGTTATTTGTGGGTTACTCAGCTAATATAGATTCTTTTTGCTTTATTTCCAAGTGCATTTGTGTACATAGGAGGACTTTGTTTAGACGTAGTTTGTGCATGACATATCTCATGAATATGAAACATCTAAGGAAGGTATAGTTATGGGAACATAACATAAACTACACTATACATTTTACTGTACAATGCAAAATGGCATTATACATATATATGGCATAAAAACCCATAAAACTCAAATATAGAGTCATAAGGGATCTTAATTTTATTATTAAACCCAATTATAAACCCAATTAACTCAAGACACACAACAGGATAACTATAACATTATAGAGCGTTATATTGGTCGTTTATGAAATAATAATTGAATAAATGTGGATTTAGTTAGACACCCATTATGTCATGAAATGCGTCTGAAGGAACTGCTTCTGCTCTCCAATTATCTTGTCTGTCAACAGGAACCAATTACCCGCGACCATCTTTCCTTTAAATTCCGATAAAAACGGGAACCAGGTAGATTAAAGCCAGCACGACGCGAGCCTCGGTCGCTTAAATAAATGAACCATCGTTTCTATCGTTTTCTTTACTTGATTTCTTTAAGCTTCTAAGCTTCCTAACATCCAGACCAACGGCTGCCAGGCTGAGCTTCTTCTCGCGCTCTCGGCGCCAACGACCAGAGGGGGTAAAAAAAAAAAGCTGCTGTCAAGACTATAAAAAAAAACACCCATTTCTTTCCCCGTCTCTCCTCTCTACAGGTCGGCGAGTTTTCGGGGTAAGTGCCCCACTCCTCCTTCCCTCCCCTCCCCGCCTGTCAGCTCCAGCAACACCGACTCCGCTCTCGGCCTCCATGGCAGCCAGCGAGAGGAGGAGGAGGGAGGCGGAAGGAAAGAAGGAAGGAAGGGGAGAGAAAAAAAACATGGCGCCTTAACGGCTCAATTCGGTGCGCAGATACGTGCTCGACCGTTAACAGCGGATAATGAAAGACACAACGCGGACCGGTAGGTATACTTACAAACAAAAAAAAACCAACAGGGTAGCTGGGGTTACAACCAAATCTCCTCTCCCAGTTCTCCCGGTTACGAGCCTGCGCTGCGTCCCCCCCGCCGTCTCCCACAATCCACAGCGAGAGCCGGAATATCGGAGCCAGCGCTGCCCGCGGAGCTCGACCGGAGCCGCGGAAGCTCAATGTTTAACCCTTTCTACCTCCACTTATGTCCCCCAATCACTCCGCTTCTCCTCATTCGACCGGTGCTCCCCGCAGAGAGCTGTCAAAGCGCCCCAGTAAGAACACGTCTGTGAGGTTTGTGACCTCAAGGGTCACATTCACACACCCAACAATGAGGTCTGATCATGTTGAGTAAATCCAACCTAAAAGTGAGGTGATAAATTAATCTCGGTTAAACAAATCCAATGAAAACATCCGCGTGACACGTGAAACTTCCTCTCTCCGTTTAAACACAAAAGTGTTCATTTTCAAGTTCAAACCCCAGAAAAATAAAAACAATGTGATTATGGCAGTAACAGCCACTGATGCCCTCCACAAGCCCAAGATTTCTAAGGTGTATCCAAGCCCATTCACAGTAAGGGAAAAAGTTGAGTGGAGGGAAGAAATGTGGCAGAAGTGAGAGGCACCAGATATACACCTTCCTAAAGGTGTCTTGAATAGACATTTTTATAAGAAGCTGGATCGTCACAGAGCAGTGTGTCCAAGCCCATGAAAGGAAAGTTGAGTGGAAGGAAAACGTGGGGTAGAGCATTATATACTTGAAACAGACTTCCTAAAGTGGCACCAATAACAAAGGTATTTGCTGTCAGCAGACAATCAGTGACATCCGTCTGGAGGAGAGTATGCCTCTATTGATAAATGTTTTAAAAAAAGCTAGTTTTTCACAGAGTGCTGTATGTAAGCCTATAAATAGAAAGTTAAGTGGAGGGGAAACATGTGTTGGATCAAGATTTCACCAGCAACATGGATAATCGCAGCCTGCAGACAATCACAGAATCCCTAAATGGGCCTTGAACAGTACTTTTTTTTTTTTTTTAAGAATGTGGCTCATCACAGAGCAGTGTATCCAAGCATATGAAGGAAAAGTTTTGTGATAAGAAAAAGTGTGGTAGGAAAAAACAGGACTAATCAAAGCTGGCCGACAATCACTAACATGCTCCACAAGGAGGGGAGGCCTTTACTGGTTATCGTTAAAGAGACTGGCTTGTCAAAGTTGATATAAAGAGAAAGTTGAGTGGAGGGAAAAAAGGTGCACCAGCACAAGAGATAGACAAATAGACAATTATTGAGATCCTTTAGGAATGGAGTATGTGCCTAATTGTTGTTTAAAAAAGCTATTTTTTCACAGACTGCTGTATACAAGCCTATAAATAGAAAGTAAGAGTGGAGGAAAACAGTGTGGTAGTGCTAGATGCACCAGCATCATGGATAAAAGCTGTAGACAGTCACTGACACCTTCTATGAGGAGAGTAAACCTCAAATGTTCCATACTAAAGAAGCTGTCTGTTCAAAGAGAGGGTTTGTTAGAGTAACTGGTAAATAATAATTTTTATTTTAATCCAGATTTTAAGCTATGGAGCTATTATCTTAATATATCCTGAACGCTTTTTTTAATCTTTAGAAAATAATACAAAAAAACAGCAGATTTTTCTAGGTGCAATAGGTGTATATACGATTCTGTATGCAGTGACACCAGCTTCCCACCAGGTGTCACACCTGAGCTGTTTGTTTGACCCCAAGCCTTTGTTTTGCGCATCAACAGGTAAAACCGCGCAACGTTGACCCTCCGCTGAATTGAGTTGCTCCCATGCTTTACAAAATGCTGCTGTTTGCAGATTAAAACCACTAAAAACTAACTGGATTATTATTCTGTCAGTTAACAACAGGGCTGTTGTACAGAGCCTGAACAATTACAACGACAAACAAATGCAGGTGAGACCTCAAATATGTTGGTTGATGGTAACCTTTACTTGCATTTTAAATGCTTCTGTTCAACTGGAAGCATAGCTTGCGATTTTAATCTAAAATTAACCTAACATGGGAGAGGAAGAAGAAATATAAATGCATCTTACTAGATTTCTGAGGAGGCAGGGGCTTAAAAACTTAGACCAAACAGCAAGGCTGGGTGTCAGGAGTCACAGAGACTCCACCTTCCTAAGTGAGGAAGATCCTTAACGATGAAGAAACGATGTCTGAACTCAAGGAAGAAATATGATACAGCAAAACAGGTTTGGAGTTTCTGTTCCGTCAGCTCTACGGATGGTCAGTATGTTTAGATTAGGACAAAAATAAGCATTCACTGACAAGATAGTCGTAACCAGAATGAAGCAAGGGGGAGACTCTTTGATGCTGTGGGCCTGCTTGGTTCCTCTAACATTGAAGACATGCAGGGTGTAAAGGACAAGGCGGATTCAGGCATGTCACCGCAGATCCTGGGAGAGGTTTGGGGACTTCTGGACCTTTAAACAGGAAAACAATTTCAGTTTTCAAAGCATCTTCTGAAACAAAGACGTGGTTTTTGGAAAAAGCATCTCTGAAACTCAAGAGTATTTGTGAAGTTATGGCCTGTTTCCCAACAGGATTGTAAATTAGATTCCTCAGTAATGTTGTCCGAAGCTGTCAAATTAACTTTATTTATCGCAAAAAAATTTAAAAACAGAGAATAACATACATTTGCGTAGGATTACAACAAAAAGTTACTCTGCTAGATACTAAATATGGTTTTCATGAAGGGATTTGATTATCCTGAAGTGCACTAGTAATAATTTATCCCACTTGATAATAATTGTTTTAATTGTTCTGCTTTGAATGGTTTATTTCAAACTGAGGCTAGTGTAAATATTTTTATAATTAAACTGGTATCTAGTTGGAGGTGAATAGATGTAGATCTAATCAGTGAGTGTAATTCAATTAATTGTACTGTCAATTCCTGTAATCTCAAGGAACTTTACAAGAGAAGTCATTTTAATTCAATCATTAATTCATTTCAGTTTATTTTGGTTATCAAAACAATTAACTTCTTATCAGAACTGCTTCTAAAGGTGTTTAAGTGCATTTTGGGAACTTCCTGATATTACATTTACATTTACATTAATGTATTTAGCAGACGCTTTTATCCAAACCCATTTACAAAAAGAGGAGATAAACATTGAAACAAAAACACAATTCACAAATTCTGAGTTACCTGCAGTATCCTGGAAGAGGATTGAACATTAAGGGGTTTACATTCATCTGCAACATTTAGTTATTATAGAGATGCAGTAATCCAGCATTGAAGTAACAAATCCATGGAGTAGTTTTTCAGCGTCAATCATGAGGAGAATAGTTATAATTTTGACGATATGCTTGAGTTGAAAAGAGAAAATCTTAGAGAGACCTGTATAATATGGGATTTAAAAGACATATGGTGGTCTCCAATGTTCCTCACTTTATTGCCAGAGGCCAATTTAACATCATCCAGATCAAGTGACTGACTAAACTGATGAGCCATTTAAGATCTGTATGGATTAACTGAGGCGGCTACAGAGGTTTGGTTATATCTGGGTTTGATTTTGACCCCCAGTTTATTTGCGGTGGTGATGATCAGGTGGACAGATGATTTTATGCAAGATTCCCCATGGACAAGGATTTATTGAAGTCTTGTACATGTAAAGCTTTTGCATCACTATGGATGATTTTTAGCCCACTTTTCTTTAGTTTGGTTGATTCGGTCCCGCTGGAATGTTTTCACGTTTCAACAGCTGGTTTAATTCAATTCATAGCCTAGAAAAAGGATTTAAGTCAAAAGTTTGATTAGATGTAGAAATAACCCGATGGCGTGCTTTAGATTATTGTCTTGCTTTGAAAAATATTAATATATAACATAAATAGCATATTATAACTGGGAGTGATGATCTGATATGCACAGTTTAAGTATCACAAGTTCACATTTTATCATTTATGTGCCACATGGGCAGCACAGGGATCATAGATAATTTAAGAAATGTTTTGAATTGGCATTAATTTGAGAGAAAAAATAGTTCTGTGGCAAAAAATATGAGATTCACGTCAAAATTTACTATGGAAGTGTTTAAAAAAACGCTCTGTAGTCTGAACTACAACTTCCTGACATGTTGTGTTAATGATCAAAGTGTGCATTGACTGATAATAGAGTCACGTGTGTTTGCAGGCTTGAAGTCCAGCTCATTTACTCAAGGGGATCGATAGTTTGAGCTAATTGAGGCTGACAATCTTGTTTTCTAAGAAGAATGTTTGTTTGAGTCTAAAGGTTCTAACTTTAAAAATATATATCTAAAATGAGCAAAGACGAGAACTGCTTAAACTAGGATGGGTGTCATGTTTGCTAATCTCTTAACTCTGATTTACAGTTTAGAGGGACACACATACATAAATTGGATCAATAATTAATTAAAAAAATAAATCCCTGTCTTTACTCATCAAAATGATGTGTTGCCCTTTTTTTAATTTTTTTTTACAAATAATAAGGAAAAAAAACTAATCTTTTTTTCATTAATTATTAGGACATGATGGTGTAATTTTATGTATATATAGGCAAGGCAAGTTTATTTGTATAGCACATTTTCATGTACAAAACATTCAAAGTGCTTTACATAGGAAAAAAGATCAGATAATGAAACAATAAAATCAACTTTGAATTTAAAAGAAATAAAATTAAAATAAAATAATAATAATAGTAATAATATTCTCTGTTGCTATATGCACAGTTAAATAAGGCTGTTTTCAGCCTGAATTTAAACATTGACAGAGTTGAAACCTGTCTCACCTCTTCAGGAAGACTGTTCCAGATTCTAGGAGCATAAAACTGGAACTTTCTCTTTGTTTCTGTGGGCCACAGACAATGATTTCAGTTTTGTCTGAGTTTAACTGGAGTTGAAATTAACGTTATGAGATAAAATCAAATCATTAATCAGAAAGGTTTTCCCTGCCAAAGATCTAACATTTAGTACAGCGAGTTAGCGTGTTCAGCGTGTTACTGTTGTTTGCTGACTGTGGCTGACGAGTAGTGAACACAAGATTTGCGAGATGCGTACAGACTGTTTTGATGGTTGACTGAGCTGTCACAGTGCTGTGGTGGGGCCTAAAATATATATATATATATATATATATATATATATATATATATATATATATATATATATATCACAGACCTTGTGGTTTTCCTTATTCAGCAGACTCACTATAACATTAGTGTTTGTAGTGTAAAAACTATTTTTTTATAGTTTTTCTGTCCTGCCCTCTCACGCCTCCATGTGATCTAATCATTTATGGACAGGCTGTTGTTTCCATGCTGAGTTTCAACCTTCACCTGGTTCCTTGAGGCCCACAGGAAAAAAACACCGCAGGAGAGAAGGCAGCAAAGTTCCGGATTTGCACTGGGTCAGCTGACCAAGAAGCGACCAATCAGGAAGCCCCGTCAGACCTAAATAAAGTGCTGCTGTTTGCGGCTGTGATCAGCTGGAGCAGAGAGAGGAAAGTGGAGGAAACATGGTTAGAATTGGTGAGTTAATATCTCATCTGAGCGGCAGAAGTTGTATTTATGTGTATGGAAATTTTTAACTAATGAAAACAACGCTGTATTTTATGAGTAATTTTGGAGGATTCAGAGAGACAGCGAGTCAAACATACACATATATATATATATATATATACACATATATATATATATATATATATATATATATATATATATATATATATATATATATATATATATATATATATATATATATATATATATATTATATATAATATATATATGTATATATATATTATATAATATATATATATATACACATATATATATATATTATATATAATATATATATTATATATATATATAATATATAATATATATATATAATATATATATATATATATATACATATATGTATATATATAAATGCATTTATTGCTTAAATTATGTTGTGTCCACGATTTGATTAATACAGTTTCTCCCAATATTGGCTGCTTATTACTTCCATTTATGCATAATATTTTTAAATGTAAAAAATATGTATGACAAGTTAAAAAATTCAGAAAAACGTGCTGAATCAATGCTTGTAGAAAATGGGAAAAATGCACTGACCAAAAATGCACTGTCATAGATTATAATAGGATTATGTGTAATCCTGTAGCCCTGATTTTAAAAAAACTTTTTTTTTCCAGTAGGTTACACAGCACTAAGACGATTATTGTACCATGAAAAGATTAAAAACAAGACATTAAAATAATAAAATTACAGCGCTAGTGAGATACATTTTTATTCCAAAATAACAGGTGGATTTTGGGTATAGCAACTATTGCATGTGTGTGTTTATTCTCTGAACCTTAACAAATTAGCATTAATACAACAGACCAAAATTTTTGTTTGGGGTATTGTAGGTTTAAACTTAAAAAATAATGCTGTAATCTTCTGCTTTCAGTCATAGACACTGCACACAGGCTTTTCTTCCACAGGGCTTGCTTAAATTTGAAGAGTTGGTAACACTGTCCCCTACATCCACAGCCGTGGTGAAACTGACCTAGTTAGACATGTAAAATAAAGGTACACTGTCTCGCTTTGTTTGCAGAGAAGATGAGAGCAGAGAGGAGCTCAGCAAGCAGTGGCCAACAGGTGAGAGCACATCTTCTTAGCTACACAAGGATGTAATAGAATAGATGTTCTTGGCTGGGACATTATATAATGTATTAAAAAGAGAAAAACAAAATACTGAATAATTTTGTACAGTAAGCAAAAAAACAAAGCAAAGACTCGTAAGATTCTCATGCAGGGTGCAAAATCCTTTCTGTACGTTGTTGCCTACACGTCTTTAACAATGCAAGAAATTATCATTTTCATTTCTATCCAATTTACATTTGACAATATTTCAAAAACCTAATCTGCATCTAAACTGAAGATACATTATTTACCTTAAACTCTCATTTTGTTAATCACTGCCTGCCCTGTCTGTTTTTTATGCACGGTTGATGTGTTTTTATTGTGCTCATTACATAACTCTCTACCTTGTTTTGTATTGCAAATGTTCACTGGGACAAGTTCGGCAGCAAGCTCAACTCGACTAGTGGCATTCTTGCATGTTGGCGAAGCTCTGCGACTAGCAGAGACTGCAGTTTGTGACGACTTTTAGTTTTTACTGATGGACTCGTCAATACAAGTTGTAGTAATTTGTTGAAAATCCTTACAAAGTGATCACAACAGTCTCTCTCAAAAAGAGGGGAAAATCACAAACTCAGATCCTGAAGGTTGTGAAACCACATTGTTCTTACAGTTGCCATGGCTACTGTAAAGGTGGCGGTGGTAAAACACTGACCTTTTTACAAAGTCCCATTTAATTCCTGCTGAATGGTCTTATCCTGTTTCTCACAGGCAAGGCAAGTTTATTTGTATAGCACATTCGTGTACAAGACAATTCAAAGTGCTTTACATAGGAGAAAAGATCAGAAAATGAAACAATAAAATGAACTTTGAATTTAAAATAAATAAAATAATAATAATAATAATATTCTCAGTTGCTATATGCACAGTTAAATAACGCTGTTTTCAGCCTGGATTTAAACAACGGCAGAGTTGAAACCTGTCTCACCTCTTCAGGAGGACTGTTCCAGATTTTAGGAGTATAAAACTGGAATGAAGCCTCCCCTTGTTTGGTCCTGACTCTGGGCCTCAGCAGGAGGCCACCACCTGAGGTTCTCAGAGTCCTGGCTGGTTCATATGGCTCTAACATGTCAGATATGTACTTTGGGGCTAAACCATGTAGATACTTTACACAAGAAAGGCTGTGTTAAAGTCTATTCTTTGAGTGATGGGAAGCCAGTGCAGAGACTTGAGCACTGGACTAATTTGGTCATATTTTATGCTTTTGGTCAGAACTCGTGCAGCAGCATTCTGGATGTTCTGAAGCTGTCTTAAGGACCGTTTAGAAAGCCCAGTGAGCAGGCCGTTATAATAGTCTAACCTGCTAGAGATAAAAGCATGGATAAGTCTTTCTAGGTCTGGTTTAGAGACTATTCCTCGAATTCTGGCAATGTCTTTAGGATAGTAAAAGGCTGCTGATGTTACTGATTTAATGTGGCTGTTGAAGTTCAGGTCAAAATCGAGTATTACCCCAAGATTTTTGACCTGATGTTTAGGTTCCAGAGAGAGCGTCAGAAGGTAACTGATGACACGTTCTCTTTTTTTCTCTTGGCCACAGACAAAGATTTCAGTTTTTTCTGAGTTTAACTGGAGTTAAAAGTTTCAGCATGTTACTGTTGTTTGCTGACTGTGGCTGACGAGTAGTAAACACACGATTTGAGATGCGTACAGACTGTTTTGGACTGTTTTGATGGTTGACTAAGCATTTTCTGTTACGTATTACTACATGGATGAAGGAAGGTACTTCCACACCGGGCCACGGCTTATCCTGGAATGAGCCATGGGTACATGCAGTACTGCTGCTTGGACGTGATGCATATCATATCATTCTCTCTGGGCTGCGTCTATGTACACTGGAGATGGAGTTGACATAAGGAGTTTGTGGTGGGGGTGGAGGAGGGGCAGGACGACGGAATGGGAGAGGAATGGGGCATGGGGTCATCCTGGTGGCAAAAGTAACCAGCTCCATCATGTGTTCTGTAAAGTCCAGAAGAGGAAGAGATGGTGATGATGATCTTGATGAGGGCAGGTCCTCATTCCTGCCTTTTAGTGGAGGCGGTATCTCAGAGAGCTCTAGGAGGACGTCATCTGGAGACGCAGATGGGGGCTGGGGTACCGCCGTCTGCGGGTAATCTCTGGGCTGCGTCACATCCTTATCCTTATTTTCATGTTTTCGCTTCGTTCTGTTCTTGGTCGCTGGAGCAGAATGGGAACTCAAAACATAGAATATCTTAGCTGCAAGCAGCCTGACTCCAGATATATTGAGGCAAAGAACATCTGCCTTATAATAATGTCTGCGGTCCCAGAAAAAAACGAAATTGTCAATATAACTAAAGGTGTAAGTGGCACTCATACCTGACAGCCATTTGTTCAGACTGAACAGCCTGCTGAACCTCTCATCTCCTCTCATTGGTGGTAGAGGGCCACTGATGAACACGTCAGCATCCAAATTATTAACTCTATCTAATAGCTTCTTGAAGTCCTGTTTCAGCACCCCAGACTGCGGTTTCACAGTGTCAGTAGATCCCAGGTGTAGAACAAGTGTCTTAACAGTTGGAGGTTCAGCCAGAATTTCCACAATATTGTCTCTCACATCTGATACCATGTCCTTTGGAAAGTACAGTATTTTTGTACGTTTCCCACGTAGATGTCTTAAATCCTTCACCGCAGCATCACCAACAATCAGGGTCTCAGGACCAGGCATTAGCTTCCCTCTTTGCCTTTTATTTTCTAATTTGCTTTCTCGGTTTACCTTGCTGTGTGAAGAGACTTCATCCTGGTGATCAAGTGGAGAACTAGATTTCTGTATTGGTGCAAATCTGTTCTGTAGTGGGATAGTTGTTTGAGGAGGAGGAAGTTTCATTTTTGGTTTTCCACTGACAGCTGTCCAAGTCCGTGTCCTGCGAAAGACTGGAGTCGAGGAGGATTTTGGTCTCGTCGGTAGTGCAGGCCAGCCGGTCGCATTGCAGCTATCACCAGACAGGGCAGGTTCTCTCTTCTTCCTCTGAGATGAATTATTCTTCGGTTTAGCGCCAAGCACATTCCAGACATTACTTGTCTTGTTATTCAAAGCAACATTCTCTTGTTTCTGGTTGTCCACAAAACACATAGCTGAAGCAGGACAGATAAGGGGAAGGTCAGGAGACAGAGAGAAAGCGTCCGCCTTCGTCGAGAGCAAAGCAAGATAAGGGGAGAAGACAAATATTTTACTGTTATTGAAGGCACTGTTGCACAGATTTTTGACTTAAATAATTAAGTCTCAATTACAGTTCATATCAGTCCCATCTTATTTGTGCTACTGATTTCATCCTTAAGAATAGTTTGGCTTCACTTTTAACTATTATGCATGACCTGAAGGCAGAATATTGTTGTGAAATGCTCGTGAAAACAGGTTCTGTTTGGAGAAAGTAATTTATAGTCTAATGTCAACTCCATCTCCAGTGTACAGAGAAGCCACCCAGAGAGAATGATATGATATGCATCACGTCCAAGCAGCAGTACTGCATGTACCCATGGCTCATTCCAGGATAAGCCGGAGCCCGATGTGGAAGCACCTTCCTTCATCCCTGTAGTAATATGTAACAGAAAACGATTAGTCAACCATCAAAACAGTCCAAAACAGTCCGTATGCATCTCAAATCTTGTGTTCACTACTCGTCATGTTAAACATTTTTTACACTGCTTTGTTAATTATTTTCCCAGGAGGGCGCTGGTGGACTGTGGGATTCTGTGAAAAAAGCCACCTTTGTCATCGGATCCGGAATATTATTCTTGGCTGCTTTTGGCAACTCGCTGACATGGTACGATCATCAAAAAATAAATCTTCAGCTTGCTAATATAGTAAGCAAAACAATGAATACATAAGGAAAGGATTATGTGGCAGGGCGTTCATAACAGTGTCTGAACGAGGACATGGCAAGACTGGAAAGACCAGAACAGGGCTATGATTGGACCAGAAGAGTGTGTGTTGGCAGTGGAAAACATTGGGTTGGTCAAAATTACGAAACTGGTATAACATGGTGTTAGACAAACTAGTTGGTACTTGAACAGATGTAATAAAGTGAGATGATGAGAAGCAAAAACATGTATATAGTTCTTGTTAGAAATCCACTGAGATGAAAGTATGAATGCGTGTTACATCCCTCCAGAAACACGTCTTAGTCACTTAATCACCTTGTAAAAGGGTTTTGGAGCTTTACAAGGTCAGCAATGTGGTGAGGTAATGATAGAACTAAATTATACATTAACAATAATAGTAATATAATATAGTAAGCCAACACTTCAAAATGTTTTCTGCCATACATTCAACCAAGAGCTACATGGTTATAGACCAGACAGAACAAGAGGCTGTAGGGTTTGTTGTTATTTGATATAATGAGCTAAAACATGATCTAAAATGAGATCTCACAACACAGTTTTGGGCATAAAAGTGTTTGCAAGCTAATGAAATTTCTTATGGGAATCTTATTAGCATAAGAAATTATGGGAATAGGATTATAAAGATATCACAATGGACGATGAAAGGGGTTTTGAATAGATACTACCAAAGTTCTGTACGTGATCGGAAGGATGGGAGCAAGTTATGCCTTTACCCAAGGCTGCAAAAACAAAGTTTTTTTATTTTGGGCCAAACCCAGTTAAGTCCTGACAGTAGTAGTATTACCAAAAACATAGGATACTATTGAGATTGGAGAAATTCACTGTTGGCATGGAAATAATTCACGATTAGTATGCGAATAATTTACCATGGAAACAATTCACCGTTTGCATTAAAATAATTCAACGTTAGCGTTGGAATAATTCACAGTTAGAATTGAAATAAATCACTGTTAGATTAGGGATAATATGCTGTTAGTGTGGGAATAAATCACCGTAAGAATGGAAACATTTCACCATTAGAATGATAATTAATGTTTGTTAGCGTATGAATAAATTTGCTGTTAGATTAGTTATAATTTACGGTTACCATTGAAATAATTCATACTTAAATTGGAAATAATTTACTATTAGGATGTGACTAATTCAACGTTGTAATAATTCTTTTTTTGCATGTGAATTTCAGTGTTTGCACCAGAATATGGCAATGTTAGTACAGCAACTTTTTCTTACATTGGCAGAGGGATATTTTTTGATTACAAATATTTTATGTTAGTTTATAAGTAATTGCCCCTTAATGAAGGAATATTCATTTGCTTGCATTGGAATATCTTACCGTAGGGATTACAATTCCTTTCACTAATACATCCACACAACATCTGTGATTTGGCTACTTTTGAAGAAACTGAGTAAAACAGGTCCATGACAGTGGTCACCCTGAACTCTGACCTCTTCCAACAGGCACCTTCAGAAGTTCTGGGGAGCTTCAGGAGACTTCTGGCAGAACCTGTGGACAAAGGTGTACATCGCGTTTGAAGGCCATGATGTTGCTTTGTTCTTCTTAGGTAAGAAATTAACTCTTGGTATTTTTATTGTCTGTTAGTTTAGTGATCCACAGATTTGAACATTTTGGCTGACGTCTGAACGTTTGACCTGCGCTTAGTTTGTGTTGGTACGAAACTTTAAGATCGGAGTGTCTTCGTTGATCTGTGTTGACGTTATGTATATCAAGCTTATGACAAACAGAAGGAAATTTCTAATACAAATATAGTTTACTCCAAGGAGATTTAAATGAGAGGTTGTTTAATGAGGCTGCAACGACAGGCTCCCTGCGTTTGATAGTGAGCAGAAACTGAAAGTTCGAGTCAGGTCATGAGCACCGGTGTTGAAATGCTCTGATAAATGTCACAGAACCTGTTCGCACTAATTTCTATATTACCTACGCCAGAGATAAGGTCTGAAACTAACACAAGGTGTGCTTAGCAGAGCCTGGACGTGTCTCATTACAGTGAAAAAAAACAATTTAAGTAAAAATCTATTCCCAGACACAAACAACTGCAGCTGTAGTTTAGAAATTTTGATTGTTTTCACCTGTTAAAGCTTTAATTAGTTGATGCTGATAACTTATTCTAGTGTGATGATGATGTTTTGATTCCTCCATCCTGGAGGAAATCCTGTTTTTGTTGGTTTTTCTCAAAGGATTTCAACCAAATGTGTCAAAATGTAAATGTTAAGATACAGGTTTAATTAGGTTATTGAAGATGGCTCGACTTTTTCCAAATGATTTAAACACAACTGGAGTTTTCCTCCTGTCTCCTTTTTATTGGTTCCTAGAAAGAGTCAACGATAGCCTATACCACAATACTTTTCCACTGGCAAATTAAACGCTGCTTTGCCATCATTGTCACTCTTGTTTAATGCTTGACAGGAACCATGCTGGTCCCGACTTTGGTGTTCTGGGTGTTAAACGCTCTCCTCATTTTGATGGACACCTCTGGTAAACCATCCTTCATCACTCGCTACCGCATCCAGGAGGACAAGAACAGTCCAGTAAGTTCCCCCCTCCGCTGATGATCGACCCTTTGGTCTCCAATAAACGAGGCATATTGACCAGGGAGAGCACAGTAGCTTCCTGAGGCAGCAATTCTTGATAAACTGGTGCAATTATGGTGGTGCTGACTGGTCCCATCTGAGCAGATAATTTCCAGATATGGTGTACCAAGGCAAAGTCCTCTTGCTGCGTTTGATTGGTAGACGTTGTTGCAAGTTATAGAGATAAGCTTCCCTTCGCTGATTATCTATTAGAGATTATATCTGCAAACACGGAGTACACAGGAAGTTCATTCACGGATGTAATAAAAGCATCACAGGTTGTTTGTCTGAGTGACTGGTTCAAGGTATCAGCTGGTTTGTTCACCTTCATGCTGTTGCAAACAGACATAGGGACAAACTAAATATGCTGCAACACATCTTTAATTATGACTAACAAATTAAAGTTCTCGTCGTTATTACCTTAAAAGATGGTAATCAATGCGTGGTCGTTCGAAGCCTGTGGAAAATGCTTCACTGCCTGTTATTGCGCTTATAAATTGGGTCTTGCATCACATGCGATTGATGCAGTAAAATAGAGAAAGTAATGATGATTACATTCAGAAAGATAAGATAAAACCTCGGGGGGGCTGTGGTTCAGTTCCAGCAGACCAGTTAATTAAAAAAGTTATGAAACTTCAAATATAATCTTTAGGAGATACTTTTTATTGTTATGCAGACTTTGCTTTTATCTGGTGTTAAGATTTCAACCTAGCCCGTTTTTCGTCTATCCAGTGCTCGCAGAACGGTCTGGAAACCCGTATCGATTTAACAGATTTCAATGATGAACCATGAAAACATGTAAAGTGCGAAGTTCACTCGTGTTAAGAGACGGCGTCGCCGTGTAAACAGACACAGCAGGCGGATGTTTGCAGCGAGGGTCGATAGGTTTGAGCTCACCAGGAATGAGACCGTAGTTTGATCCACAACTGATACTGAAAAATTAAATGTTTTTTAAATGTAATATGAAACTAAAATGTGTAGGGGAAATATTTTTGGACATGGATGAAGGCAGAAAAATGCTAGATAGAATCCATCAAGAACAAAACAACTATTTAAAAAATGTATTTAAAAGCAACACTAAGTGAGTTTTTAACTTCATAAAATATTTTAATAACTTTTGTGATTATAAGTCGACTGACAGCTCGTTGAATGACAACCTCTGTCATGGCCTGAGGGGGTCCATATCACTTTAACCGGCACCAAGAAACTTTAAGGAGGGTGGCAGGAACCCTGCCAAACAAAATAACTACAAATGTAGTTCTTAGTTTCTTATTTTCAACATCATCATATGACAGTGTTTCACTACAATTAGATTCATTACCTCATCATTGTTTATCCTTCACACAGCCACTGGAAAAACAGACATGTACTTCAATATAACTGCAAGTGACCAGGAGATCAGGATTTTACGACACTATGTGCTGGTCTTCATGGGAAATGTAGCCTTCCTTCAGACAAAACACTACTGCTTTTGTCCACACTGAAACTGAAAGTCCTTTAGTGTTGTTTTAAGTTTAAAGAAGTGCATATACTCACTGTAAAACATAAAATAGCATTTTTAATGGGCAAAAATGCGGCAGTTGCTGTAAATCCTGAGTAGATCTGTGGTTCTGACTCGTTCTACTCCTGCAGGTGGATCCAGTGAAGCTGAGGCAGGCGGTGAGGACTGTCCTCTTTAATCAGGTCTTCATCTCCGGCCCCATGGTGGTGGTGGTTTACTGCCTGGTGAGCTGGACGGGCGACCCCTGTGGCCCCGTGCTGCCAACCTTCCACTGGGGCCTCACGGAGCTGGCTGTCTTCTCCATCCTGGAGGAAATCCTGTTCTACTACTCGCACAGGCAGGAGCCTTCAGTCTGCGCTGCTGCTCGCCTTTAACGCGTCCAGCGCTCGTTTCATTGTGGTGTATTTCTTCCCAGGTTGTTCCACCATCCCAGCCTCTACAAGCACTTCCACAAGCAGCACCATGAGTGGACCGCTCCCATCGGGGTCATCTCCATCTACGCTCATCCTCTGGAGCACGTGGTAACGCCTCTGCTCTTGATTAACCTCCACAGTAATGTCGTTAAATCCCTATTTTAGAGCAGCAGAGGATGATTTTAATGCAATAGAGGAAGTTTTTTTTTTTCTTGATCAGTGCTTCTAGAAATCAGGGATAGTGGATTAAATCAAATGTTAAAGTTTGTGCAACAAGGATAAAATCTCACCTGCATGCAAAAGCCTGCTTTTGACGTTTGCTGCTTTTTTTTTTGTGGTCAGATCTCCAACATGCTACCAGTGGTGATCGGGCCCGTGATCCTGGGCTCGCACATCACCACCACGTCTGTGTGGTACTGCCTGGCTCTGGTCAGCACCACCATCTCGCACTGCGGCTACCACCTCCCATTCCTGCCCTCGCCCGAGTTCCACGACTTCCACCACCTCCGGTGAGTTTTCACTCAGACCTCTGGAGTGAACCTGCAGAATGAAACAAAAAACAATCTGAAACTGAGATTGGATGGAAGTGGAGATGATAAAATTTACAATTTTCTTCACAGATTAGCTTTTAAATTATGTTTAAAAACACACCGTGCAAAATGGTAACTAGGGGTTAACTATTGTCATATTGTCTATACTTGTGAGACAATCTGGGATTTATCGTCATAACAAATTCAAAATTAATGATATTTGAAGATTAATTTTTACCCTTTTCCAAATTCGTGTTTATAATTTAAGAAATATACGATTAAATGCAATTACTCTGTTCAGTTTAAGAAATAACATTTTATCATGTCAAACTCACAGCCCACATCCGGCCCGTGAGATTATTTTATATATTATCGTTATTAAAGGCCCGGCGATATGAGATGCGGGTAACAGAAAAAAACCCGAAAGATCTCGTAATAAAGAGCTTCAGCTCCCGTACCTAACGCTCCGTGGTGATTTAGCCTAGCTTATGATGCTGCACGTCGTCTCACGGATGAGCACCTGCAGTCCATCCAGACAGTCTCCACTACACAGGACCTCACACCAAACATAGAAAAACCTGTTTCCAAACAGAGATGCCAGCCGTCCAGCTTTAGTTATTGTGGAAATTTATTTATATTTCCAGGTTTTGTTATGATTCCAGTTACAGTTTTAGCAGCATGTTCATTTATTGAATTGGTAAAATAATGACAGGATATATTAGACTGGTTATATTTTTGTGGAGAGCAAAATATTATAAAGTATTTAGGTTTAAATTGATTTATTTAATCCTGTCTGTTTTTGTTCATGTTAAAAAAAAAAAAAGTAATATTTTTAAAGTTTTAGTGTGTTCAATAAATATTTATCCTGTTTGCCCCCCTATGAAATTGAGACCCCTGATGTAACGGATTTCCTGAAGAAGCCATATTTGTTTCTTATTATTGATACTTTTATCATCATCACAAAAGTACAAAAATATGTCGTGATAAAATTTTGATTCTAATATTTTTACAGGTTTTATTGTGCAGTGTGGAACAGATTTAGATGTCTTGTTTTTCATTCATTCATTACATTTGCCTTTTTTGGTTTTGACTTAATTATTTTTAACAGTAGTAATAATAATAATAAAAACATACAAATTTAGTCGTCTTTAGGAAAGTTACATAAATAAGTGCGTTTGATTAATATAAAACCTGTTGGAGCAGCTAAACCAGACTTGAATTTATAGAGGGGTTGAGAGATTAGGGTTATGGTAAATACGCTTTCTAACTTCAAAGATGGGAAAAGTCCTCAAAATAAGGTAGCATTCTTACATAGCTTTATCTTTGGAGATGTCTGTCTCGCTTTTAAAACAAACCTGATCCAACAATTAAATTTGCAAGGGGTGCAAATAATTTTGGGCTAATCTCTATTTTTGTGCATGTAGAAAACATAGATTTTATTGGTAAAGACGCTGAAGCTGCCAGGGATGGAAAACACCAGCAAAGGTGGATTAACTGCACCATGTTTCGTACTCCTCAATTAAAAACCCTGTAAAGTCGCTTCCTGTCATCATTACATTTGTGACCTAATTATTCTTCCATTTTCCAACGGGCTTCTTCTGGACAGCTGTCACTTAAAAGACAAGGCTTTTTATTTCTAAACCCACACATTAATTGCATTTAAAGAGATTTTTGCATTTATTTTAGCCATTCTGAAACAGATAGTTGGAGTTTTGTCATTACAAATTTGATGTTTTATTTCTTTTTAAACCCACTTGTTGCGCTCTGACTGGCGTCTCACCTGGCTCCAGGTTCAACCAGTGCTACGGCGTGTTCGGCGTCCTGGATCGGCTCCACGGCACCGACTCCAAGTTCAGGCAGACGAAGCAGTACGAGCGCCACACGCTGCTCACCAGCTTCACGCCGCTCACTCGGAGCATCCCCGAAACATCAATGAAGGGCCAGTGATCGGCCGCGACCTTTGACCTTTAAAAAAAAAAGAAGAAAAATGTCTTAATCTGGATTAAACCGGTTTAGTTTTAACCTAGGAACTGCATCAGTGTGTAACATTTACTGTAACCCAGCGTTTGATTAGTTTTAAGATAATTATTTTAAAAAAAAGGAAATGTTGATCATCTCCTAACCTCTCACTGCCATCGTGATGAAACCGTGTTATGACTTTTAGCACTAATCCAGAGTTGTGTATTCAATCCCAATCTTTTCTAGCAGCACTCAAAGCTCACCGGTTCACTCTTATCAGACGAGAGCATCACCGACAAGCAGCACTTTCTTGTTTGGACTCAAATGTTTGTATCTTTTTGCATTATGGATCCAACCATGGAGAATGTTCTAAATCCTGTTGAGGATTAAAATATTTTACAAATGTTTTCTTGTGTGCTTTTTTTTTTAATGCAACTCACAGCTAAAATTACTTTATTTTCTTTCTAAAAATGGATAACTAAAACCTTTTTAAGGAGTTGGAAGAACAAGAAATTGGATATAAAAGCTTTTTTATGAGAATACAGATACATCTTTATAAAAAAAATGTAAGCAAAACTAACGAAGTTTCTGTTTCGGCCGATTTTGGTGGACCTGTGTGGACAAAAGCGGTATCGTTTTTGCCTGAAGGAAGACTACATTTCCCATGAGAAACTAAAAACCAGCACCATCACGGACTTACCTGAAACCTTTACTGTAATCTGGAGGGAGAGCCATCGAGGAACAGTCGAGCCGTTTCATCTCAAGCCCAGCTAAGACGACGTTAGCCGTCGTTTAGGATTCATCTGTGATTTCACCGACAATCCTCTCAAGGCAGGGATTCTGGCCGTTGCTGGTGCAGCTTTTCCCTCCACTCAGTTTAAGTATCGATCAGAGACTTATCTTCTGTTATTCTATAGATCATATACTTAATCTTAATACATTAAGATGAACATTTTTCACTCTAATGAATCTATTTGATGGAACATTGACTTAAGATACAAATTTTTCAGATGCACCCATACCCAACCATCTGTGTCCTGCAGATTTTCAGCCTGTTTTAGTTGTTTTTCTTGGACTTAGTGGCTTATTTCATGACTTTAGCACACAAGCTACCAGCAGCAAGCAAGCTCTGCAGCGGTGGCAGTCTAAACCTTTAACACGTTTCAGTGAGAAAATCTCACTTTTTTGCCATTTCCTTGAACTTTCACAATAATGGAGCATTTCTACAATGAGAAATAAGTCTGACATTTCTTAATTAAATTCACATTAGTTCATTTAAAGCATTACGGGATGAAGAGGAGACAGTGAACATACTGAAAATATTTGTTTTAAAACACGTCAAACAAGCCAGTTAACTTTAGTTTGTCAGAAAGAGGAGTACCCTGGGTGTACCTACAGATGTGATGGGAAAACAAGCAAACTTGGCACCAATAGGCCCCAGCAGGAGATTCTCACTTTGAGGCATCGTCGCTCTAAACAATGTGGCTCAACAGAAAAGTTTCAAACATTTAACACCTCGAAAAAAAACAAAAAAAAAACACTTAAAACAGTCAAACCTGCATCCGAAGCTGCGGATCCAAACCCTACCATCACAAACGACAACACATCAGCTGCTGTTTTAAAGTTTTTTTGTCCGTTTTCTGTTTTTTTTTCTTTATTAAAGGAAAAGCATAATTACTACAAATTACAAATGACACTAGTAGCGAATCACGTCAGCCTACAAAGCAGATATTATGAATATTAAATGTTATAATACAAGATCTCGTTCAAGTATTTTACATTGTTTTTTTCCACTCTATATAATTTTTTTTGTTCCATTTATCCTCGTTTTCATCTTTTTTTTTTTCTTTTTTCCTCATGACAAGCCTAGGATAAGGAAATGAATCATTCGAATGGTTAGTTCTTCTTCGTATGGCTTTATGGTAACGTGTCCATTTCGTGTTCAGTCTCATAAGCAGCCATATTTCAACCCGACCTCCAGTCGGGATCTTCAGTCTTTCCATTCTGGCCGGGTTCCAGCCGAGCCGACCAGACGGCGGCGGCGGCGCCTCCTAGTGTTTACACAGGCAGCTAGCAGCAGCGTGTAAGGAAGGCTGTAAACTACCATGAGGCTTGACTTCTGTCACAAACAGGTGAAGGTCACATTAGAGGGAGGGTCTAGGAAGAGGAGTCTGAGTTGAGAAGATTTTAGGTTTCTGGAAAACTTGGTTTCTCTGTTTCTTTTTTTTTTTTTTTTTTTCATTCTCCCCGGTCCGATTTTAAACCAGATCTAAACAACTTTTTGACCATCAGCTACAATTTTATTTTTATGTCCAGCTGAGAGTGGAAAACAAAAACAAACGTCAAACGCACCTTCAGAACGACGGGCTTCGTCTTCATGAAGGCAAAAAAGGAACCGGAAGAGGCCAAAAAGGCAACTGGAAACGTTAATCAAGTCGAAACATTAAACATTCCTTAAACAAACGTCAACTACCGATGATTTCGACCAACGGCTAATGAAAACCCAAAGTTCAGATAATGTAAAACTTTGTTTAAAAACAACGCAATAATTTTATAGCCTACACGTTTATGGGGATTCTTTTCGTCTCAGGGCGAGACACAGAAAAGAAAAAAAAAGCTACATTTTCACAGCTGTATTCAAGCACGGAAAGCGGTGTGGAAGGAAAAAATGCAGCAAAACACTTTTTTAAACTGGACAATTTTTAGGTCCCCTCACAAGTAAAAGAGAACTTTGTTTTAATTTGAAACTTGTGATCCTAGAGTCTGGAGTGGGACGGAGCTCGACGCTTTACGCTCAGCGATGTTCGACAGGTTTCTGCGTTTTGCTCTTGATTCAAAGCAGGAAATCTCCTTCTGCTGTACAGATTTATGGAGATAAAACCTGCCGTTGATGGCGAAAGAACCGAGACCCGTAGAGAAACCCGGGCCTTCTGAGCGCCTCAGCAGAACCACAGGGAGATCGGACGTACACTACAATGCAGTGATGTAGAAATTCAAGCAAGAGACCCCCAACCTGTTACTATGTCCATATTCTTTACCAAGCGGAGACAGTTTTTAAGTAGGTCCAAATTTCTGCAATAAAAATCATTAAAAAAAAGGCTCATATATAATAATTATAATAATAATAATCAGTTTTCATTAGCCGTAAAGGCCAAGATCATCAAAAGCACCAGAAACAAAAACGTCAAATTCGTCACCATGCGTCTAATTGAAGCTGTGAGTGTTGGATTATATTTAAATCGATCAAAAGTCGATTCTCTTTCTCAGAAATTCATGTTTTATCTCAGACTTTACAAACGTCCAACTCCAACTCAAATTCCCGTTGGAGGAATTTCCACTAACAAATTCGGGACAATCAACTTAGGATATATTATTTAGTCCGTCACGTTATTCTAACCCAATTTAGTCCGAACTCTGATCAGATCTGATCGTGAAAAATGCAACGATCCCGTTCCAGTTTCACTGTCGAACGTTCCTCAGCTCGAAACCAAAAAGCGGTCCCATAGGGAGCAGAGCAAGTTGAAATTAAAACGATTTAAAAAGCAATTTAAAACATAACGAAAAAGTAAGGCAAATATATATAATCTGCTCTATAAACACTGAAACGTTAGCAGGGAGCTGAGATTGCTCCTCTTCATCTGTTCAGTTCACATTTACAGAGACGTTTGCCTCCTCCTCCTCCGGTTCTGTCCTGATCTCACTCGTTAAGTGTTCATGTTTGGTGAAAAACAAACAAAAACAGGCAGCGTTACTGACGGAAGGATGGATGGATATAGAGACGGATGGATGACGTCGGGGGAAGGAGGAGCACCCAGAAGGTCGTCGTTTCTTTTCTGAGGGAAGGAGGACCGACTTCCATCGCGGAATCTCGGCGCTCGTAAAGATCCAATGACTCGGGGAAGACCATTCACAAACGGAGACGTACTAATGAAAGCCCGGCAGCTACAGCACCACCCGGTGGCAGAAACGTAACAGCAAGGAGGAAGCAGGAACACCCGACGAAATAAGGCAACTGTCAACAGCGTTGTCCACAGCGAGGCATCGGACCGAGCCGCCCCGTTCATTCGCCGGCTCTTTAGGAGCCGTCCTGTCGCAGTCCGGCAGGTGAATCAAATTTAGCTCAAGTTGGAGAGAGAATGCCAGGAAAGGTGGGTAAGTTTGTCGCGCGGCTGAAACCCCTATTGGTCCGGATGGATGTGGGGTGGGCAGCAACAGGCGCGGGAGGGCGGAGCAATAACTTTCCAGTCAGCAGGATCACATCGGATTTATATTTGAATTAAAACTTCTAAAAAACTTAAAAGTAATCAATAAAATAAGACTGATGGCTGTTTTTCTCTCTTTTCTTTTTTGTTTTAAATTGATCAAACGAACGAGTGAACAGGCTCCTCCCCCTCCAGAGAGAGCCAGCGACATGCAGGCATGGTCGGGTCAATCCGTGCAAACAGCTGGTGGATCCCAGGTGGAGTTACTTGAGTGTTTTGGCGTCTGGTGTGGGTTTCTGGTTCTGGTTGCTGGGTTTGGCAACATCCTTGGCCGAGGACGCCGTAGCGGCGGCGGCTTGGGGGGCGTGGCCGGCAGCGCTTGCCTGGCTGTGGGGTCGACTGGAGGACTGAGAGGGATGGCGGCGCCGGCCGTCGCCGCTGGACGGGTGTCTCCGGCGTCCTCCCTCCTCCATCGGCGGCTGAAAGCACAAAGAAGCCGTTTCAATGCATAAAAAAGCGGGTTTAAGAGTGATCTGTTCTTTTTCTTGGTCTAATCTGGGTCTACTCACGTCAATCCTGAAGTCCTCCAGGCGTTTGAACTTGCTCAGGCATTCCTGCACCTTGTGGTCAATCTCCAGGTTCTTGGCTTTGGAGTATTTGAGGAAGGCCCAGAACTTCTCTAGTCCGTAAAGCTGACCTGAGACCAGAGGAGAGAAAATATTTAAATGAAAACATAAATAAACATAAAAGTATTCAGATTTTGTTTATTTATAATTTTAAAATCCAATCTAGCTAAAATACTGGCGAGTGAAAATGATAAATTAGCTTTTTCCTTGGATTTGTATTCAGCCTCTAAATAATCAAGATAGAACATTATAAAGTGGAGATTTCTTCCTGTTAGAGATGGAAGTTATCAAACTGGGTTAATTAGATAAACACCATCGAACGACCCACTGTCTTTAAAAAACAGTTCTCTCTTGTATAAGAGTAGAATTGAAAATGAATATATATATTCATTGTGCCTGCCGTATTTAATACTTAATAAAGGAAATAACAGGGTTTCTTTTGCTTATAAAACCTATTCATAAAGCAACAGGAAGCAGGAATCTATGATTTAAAATCAGCTCAAAGAACCCCTAAAACTGGCTCCATCAACCATGTTTACGGGATGACTTTTTCTATCGCTTTTAACAATTTATTGCTTAAATCAGAACCCTCAGTTCTCCTTTCATCGCATTAACGCTTTCCTGAAACGACGGTAATGAATCTGCAGCGCGGCTGAATGAGCGATACTCAGGGGAAAACTGGTCGTTTGTTCATACTAAAACAGAA
Source organism: Orestias chungarensis (assembly GCA_032876305.1). NCBI lineage: Eukaryota > Metazoa > Chordata > Actinopteri > Cyprinodontiformes > Cyprinodontidae > Orestias > Orestias chungarensis. Next base: position 1,453,044 of record JAVLVB010001306.1, read on the forward strand.
CAACGCGGCATCCGTTTTGGACGGTTTCTCTTTGCCATACTGAGAATGATCCACAGCGCCCTCTTCTGGAAGGTTGTACACGCTACAGCTAAGAAAGAAGGTCCTAGAAGGGAAACATTTAAAGAAACACTAAAGAAGTTTCAGTTTTGGTCGACTTTGGCGCTACCGTGGACTGAAGCCGTAGTGTTTTTGCCTGAAGCAAGACTGCATGAGCATAACATCGTAAAAGCCTGATCTCCCGGTCGGCTGCAGTTGGATTGAAGTACATTTCTGTTTCCAGAGGTTGCGTGAAGGATGAATAGCGATGAGATCATGAATCTAATTGTGGTGAAACAATGTCATATGAGGATGCTGAAAATAAGGAAGTGACGTATGCTGTAAAGCAGTCAGCACATTTGTAGCTGTTTTAATTTTTATCTAATATGTATTATTCTGCAATCATAAACTGATTATTTGTATCTCTACAAGGTCAGGTCGGAAGGATTGTCTATGAACATCCGTATGTGCGTCTAACTTTGACTAGGCCGTTGAAACTTTGAACCCACGTTGTCCAGCTACAAGGTTGAGCCTCCACCCCAGTGTAAAGTGCTGGGTTTCCTCACCTGCTTCATAATCTTTCATGGTTTCCTCCTGGAAGTCCTTAAAGATGTCCGGCCGGAACTTCCTCTCCAGTCCGTAGCTGTAGTACCTGAACAGGCACTCCAAGCCGTACCTGCCGCAACACAACCGATGAGAGCTCGTCAACCGGGCCGCGTTCAACCCAAACACAGAGGAGCAGCTCATAACGCTCCTCTTCGTACCTGTAACCCTCTTTGCCGTCCTCCACCACCAGCTGCCTGAACTCCTCGTACATCTTTCTGTTGAAGTGATCGCGCAGGAAGAACGACCAGAACCGGAAGAGCGTGTTCATCTCCTGCGATTGGCCGATGCCGAGCCGTTTCCTCTCTGCAATCGGCGGAAACAAGTTCAAGTCGTTTCTCATCGACAGTTACTTTCCTTTTTTTTCTTACTCGTGTTCGGCATGACGCTCACCGTTGAGGCAGCGCCGGCGGTACTTGTGGTAGACGTGTTGCGTGAAGCCGTTCTCCTTGAGCAGCTCGTGCGACGGGTGCTGGAACTTGGGGAGGGACTGAGGCGTGCAGCCGATGTTGCTGAGGACCGGGGTGCCTTCAGACGGGCTGGCGTTGGAGCTGAGGGAGGCGGGAGAGGGAGTTCCTCCGTTAATTCAAACCAAAACTCCTCAAGTCGATCTTTGCTTGTAATGTAAAATACATTTTTTTTAACTCATTTATTAAATTTGTCTCTGTGGGTCTTAAACGAGATGTGGGACACAGAGCAATTTTATTTAAATAGGAAAGACAAAAACTCAACAGAAAAGTGTTGCACCCAGTTAATAAATAAGTCTTCTTTTCTGGTCTCCTCTAATTTAAACCTAGGACTCATTTAGGAGAACGCAGCTGAAGGCAACATCACAACAGACTGGAAACACATTTTTAAGTCCATTGTGAATTCATGGGGTTATGAGTTTTTTCCCCAACTGTTGTAAATAGTCTCTTATTTAAGCATAAGTATTAAGGCACTTTTCATAAAAAAAAGTCTAGTTTTACTTTTCTTTTAGTCTGAGTGAGTCCTTTATAATGTTATAAATACAACTTCATAGTCTTACGCTTTTTTCTTAATATTTTGACCTTTGTGTCAAAGTTGAAGCTTTTTTTTGTAATTTAATAAGATGTTTAACATTAGACCGATCTGAAAAAAACAGAAAGTATCAGAATAAGCTCAGCAAATGTGTTTCCATGTTCCCTTTTAGCACATTAACTTTTTTTCTCAACACAAAAAATTTAATAAAATCACCTCAAGTGAGCCAGAAAATGTTGTGAATTTTGACACTTCCACCAAAAAGCATTAAGAACACATTGAAAAACCACGTTAGTCTAATAAAGGAATTTATTGATATATTTGTAAATAAATTACCTGCTAATGTTTTGTAAGGTTTAGAAAAATTAAAAGTCAAAGCTAAAACTAAAGTTATTAATGTAATTGTTTTATACTGAGCTCTGATTAAGCCCTTTTTTTTCAGTCTCTTGGCCGTTTTATTAGGTCAGTGTTGACACATTAGAATCCTCCTCCGTGTTTCTTGCCGTCTTACCTGACAGAAGCGGTGCGGGAGCGATGCTCCCTCGAGTCCATCACCCAGCCGACGTGACACTCCAGAGGAGGATTGGAGCTGTGCCGGGTCTTCCTCTTCCTCGGCGTCTGAAAATATATGTTGACAATAAAAACATTAAACATCTGGCAGCCATTTTCCTCTTTGACCGCCATCGTTTCAAACGAGGATGACGCACCTTGGCGTCGACGGGCCGACTCTCCTTCACCACCGGGTAGAAGCGCGGCGTCATGGTCGGGTCCTTCCTGTGGGGTGTGCGAGGGGTGCGGGGCGTCCGGGCACTGCGGTAGTTCGGCGACTCAGGCACGGTGGTCGGGAGCGAGCGGGCTGTCGAGGACGGCTCAGGAGCGCCGAAGAGTTTGATGGCCAGCGCGTCTGTGGGAACTGGGAACGGAACGGAACAGGAAGTGAAAGATGCTTCCCTAACTTTTACAACAACGATCCATAGACAAGAGGCAAACATGTTAAAAAGGTAGCCTTGGAGGAGCTGCAGAGGTTTGAAACATTTCATCAAGACGCCTCCGTCTCTGTGACTCTCTAAAGAAGTGCAGTGAACTCACTGGGATGTTCATTTTTAAACTATTAAACACCTTTTTTGGTTCCTTTGTACAACCATACAGCTCATTTTTTGTCTTCTAGATTCTCAGTAAATCCATGGGCTCAATTTTATATTGTACTACACAGCTTTCATACAGAGAGCTACGCTTGCTAGCGCGGTGATGTTGCCATTGTTTATTCAAATAGCATTTTATGATAGGCCAACAGTTCAATTAATAAATTAGTTTGAAACATGTAGCAAAACTGCCTAAAGTCTATTTATTGAGGCTTTTTGGATGTTTAATGTAGGTAAATAATGATTTTGTCATGATATTGTAAAACCAAAAAAAATTTCCCCGCAGTTGAGTAAATCCTTGCAGACAAACTGTCAGATTCAGACTTCTCTAAAACCATTAAACAATTGAGAACCACGTACAACACATACAAAGATTTTTGCTTCTTTCAGCTAAGCTACGTAAAAGGATTAGAGCTTCTGGATGAACAGTAAATGTAACTTAATTTCAATATTTTCAGAAACAAAAAAGTGATACTAAAGTAAAATTGAAGTATCAGTATTGGTTCCAGGTTTAAGTCCAAAAATAATCTGAATTTCAGAAAAATATAGGTCAAACCTCTTTAGTAAAAAAAAAGGTAATGACTTTGAAACCCCGGAAAAAGGTCCAGATTTTAATGGGACTTTTTACAAAAACTATGACCTAACATACATTTGTTTATTTTTCAGATGGAGAAAGGTGTTCATAGCATGTAAAATGTTATGAAAAGTAACATTTATTGCACCTGAAAAGCGGCTCATCTATGAAAAGTTTCGTGTCCTTACTTTGCTGCAGCCGCGGCGGTCCTGGCGGGACTTCCTGGTTGAGGTCGACAGGCGGCTCCGGCGTCAGGCAGTCGAACTGCTCGCGGCTGATCAGGTGGACCTTCTTGAAGTTCTCCACCTCTTGCTGCAAAATCACAACAAAAACGTCTTCAGACAATCTGAGAAAAACAGAATCATCGGTTAGAATCACGTTGGGGCACAAAAATATTTACGCAAGAATCTTGAAATTCATTTACTCTGATTAAGAATAGATCCCATAAATAAAGTTGGCTGGCTGTGGAGGGTTCAATCTGTAACGTCATGATAAGCAGACGGTTCAGAAACGTTCAGAGCACAACCACCATGCTCAGACTGATGAACTCAAGTTCTCTTGAATTTAGCTTTTCACACTACTCATTTATTTACTTATCTGGCTTTAGAAAAAAGGACCTGAGTTCAAAATTTGTACAAAAAACATTAAAATCTGAAGTGGTATGGCGATAAAAACATGAAAAAATAAACAAAAAAAAACAAAAACAAAAATGAAACTATAGAGATACAACCGGCCTCTTCTTTGTTGAAAAGCTATGATTTTTACCAAATAATCAGAAAGACTGGAGTAGATAGAGGATCCTTAACACAACTACACAATAGACTGAAGCAGATTAAAAATCCATTTTGAAATCGAGTCGGGACTCCAAACTCCCACTGCTAGTGGCGTACTCCTCAAACCATTTTATAACAGCACTGAATATATAAGAGAGCCCCCATATGAAGGTAAACAGATATCCTCACTCCTCATCGTCATTATCATCATCAGACCTTCATTTCGGCGTCAAAACGCTTGATTTGCTCTTTAGTTTAGAACAGAAACGGCTCGATTCTGAATTACGATTATAGACCCACGTTCTGAGCGTCTCCAGATCCCTGAGCATCCATCTTTGCAGCCCGCTGGCCCCATAGTTAGACCGAGGCCCGAGGGGGCGGGTCCATTTATAAGCGAGCAGCCTAGTTTCCCATAGTGCCAGCGAACGGGTGAAGGTCCCACACAACAATGAGACAAAGGAAAACAATACAGGAGAAAAAACAAAACAAACGGCTCGGCGTTTCGGCTCCCGATCCAGAAAAAGCTCCAACTGGAGGTTTCAGAGAGCTCCTCATCATCTAGTCGGGGGCAGAAAAGCCTCCACAGAAACAATAACGCGACGTAACCAGAACCTCCCACCAGCAGCTCACCTTGATGGTGGCGTACTCCGGCTCGTACTTGTCGTCCCACAGGTCCTGCTCGTAGTAGAAGAGCCCGTCATTGATGACCTTGACCAGCTCGCTGGTTAGCTTGGAGCGCGAGGTGTGGTGGCCCGTGCGGTCGCCGCCCGGATGCTTGCGCAGGTACGGCGGCGTCTGAGTCACGATCAGGATCTTGTTGACGTCGTGGTCATCCAGCTCGCAGTCGGAGTCCTCGTCCGACCAGTCGGTGAAGGTGTTGCGGCGCCCGTCCATCTGCTCCATCTCCTCGTCGAACATGAAGTCCAGCTCCTCCGGCTCGTCTCCGTCCTGATCCCAGAGCAGCAGAGAAACAAATCAATGCCGCGTTCACGAGTGTAATAAACAGCTTCAAGGCTTCCTTCCTGGTTACTAATCCAACATGTCTCTTCTCCAGACATTCGAGAACTTAAGACTGAACCAGTTAGTTTGTCCTTTTCACACCAGCAGTGAGAGAGTGATGCCTGTTGCTGAAAGGAGCTCCTCTTTTATTTATTTATTTTTTTTTTCCTCACCTTACTTCCTGAGGTAACGGGAGCAGGCGAGGAGCCGGACTGCGGGACAGGAGATCGAAGCGAATCCTCACTTTCCTTCTGCTGCTGCAACGAAGGCGCCTTCATCAAATGAGGTGGAGGAGATGGAGGGAGTTGAAATATGCAGATTTAAAACTGGCACGCAAAGACTAACAGCTGTTTGCTTTGCTCAGTTAATGGATTAATAATGTCTGCGCAGAACAAGATCAAAAATAATGGGCAGATGAGAACGGTCTCATCAGTTTTCCAACCTTGGGTCTGGCGGGCGAAGGTCTGGGTCTCTTCTTCACCTCGATCCAGGACTCAGAGTCCAGGTCTGGCAGGCTTGCCGAGAGGCCCTTTGGCATCGTCTTGAGGTTGGACGTGTCTGCTTCAGTCTTTGTCTGCTGCTGCACTGCCGTGGAGGATCTGGACGATCCTGCAGCCGACAAACATCAGATTCATCCAGTTTAATAACTTTTTTTAAATCTCCTGCAATCAGTGATGAACCTTTTCTAAAATCAGCAAATTTTCTGTCAAATCCCTTCCTATTACATGAACCTAAAGTAAGAACTCCTAGAAATGCCTGAATCGACAGAATCCACTTTAATATAAAACAAATAAAATGTATAATTTGCTGCAGACACGGGGATAATTCATCCATTTTCAGTTGGATTTAGTTCAGAATAAAAACCATTAAATCTAAATTACCGTATTTTCCCCTATACAGCACACCTCAATATAAGCCGCACTCAAAATTCTCATTTACAGAACAAAACTGAACTGATTACCGTCGTTTCTGAACGGTTCCAGTAACATAAAGGTAAAATTTCTTGCATGTGTTAAAGCACTAAATTAAAATTGTCGCTTTATTCTTTGACTTCCAAATTTGACTTCCCTCTAATGCTACGTTCAAACCGAACGCGTCTGGTGAATCAAGAGAGTCCAGTTTACATGCTAAATCTATGTAAACAAGCGTCCAGCAGCATCGATACGTCTAGTGGTGCCGATCACTCGAGTTGGAAAATCTAAACTTTTGCCGCTGGAGGCTTGAGCGTCAGTCAAGCAGAGAGACAAATTTTTCAAGAGTCGGACGTAATAATGGTGGACAGATTTAATGTCGCTGTTTTCCCTAATGACGATTATTTTGATCAATATTGTAATCAAGATTATTAATCAGGATTATTCAGTGTCTGGAAAAACATGTGTTTTTGGGGCAATGTGGCAACGATTTTTGTAAAAAAGGAAACTTTAAATCTGAATAGACGATAAATAATGAAAATAAATAATGAAAAAGAAAAGTATCCAACACCTTCAAGCAAAAACTCCTCTCCCTCTATTCCCTCCTGACATTTTTCATGAAGCGCAGGCAACGACACTGAGGATAATTAATTACGTAAGGGTGTTTGACCATTTTTCTGAAGCCCTCATTTCTCTCTGTATTGATCGGACACGCGTCTTTGGCCAAATAAAAAGATATAGTGCGTCCGTCTATGTGAGGTAGATGGGTAGGAAGTTGCCCGGCCCAGGGTTGCTGTAATGGTTCTCCGGGTTGCTGCTGGACACGGACGGGGATTTTGTGACTTAGCGATAGCTTTAGCCTTCATGCATTCCTCGTATTTATGCCTGTGAGGTTTCTTCAGGGGGTCGAAGAAGTTAGTTGTGTTAATCTGCGAGCAGAACAAAGTCTGTTGCACCCTCTGCATATAACTTCTCCATGTTTAACGTCGCTTGCCCTTAAAGATGGGCGTGGCCATAGACGTATGTACATAGATATACATAGACTTTTATATGTCTATGTGCGCGACTGTGCGTTCGCCCCCTGGTGGTTGGCAGACTTCTGGTTGAAAACATGTAACTATAGAGGCAGCTCGCATTTTTAACGTTAATATTTGTGATTTGTTCTTTTAACTGTGGGCACCAAAATCGCGATCACGATCAAAATGCAATTAATTGCGCAGCCCTAATTTAGGTGAGACGAAACTAGCGCTGAAATCAGCCCTCATTAGCAAGCAGCTCCTGGAGGAGGTGGAGAAAATCCCCAAACTCTGAACGCTGCTGAATTTTTCTGGTGGCTCCAGACGTCGATTGATACAGAGCCACAGGACAACAACGTCCTCATGCTATTAAATAATGCTAAGCTGTTGTACAAAAACACAGTTTAAAAGAGCAGAAGTGCGGTCAAGTGCTTTTGAAGCATCTGACTCTAAAAATGCACAAACTCAAGTGTTAGACGCGCTCTTGCCACTTGCGATGCATTTGGGGTTTGGTAAAGCTCCCTCTGGCAGGTGAATGAAAACCCACAGAAAAGCTGCATAAGCCGCAGGGAGTAAAGTGTGGGGGAAAAAAACAGCGACTTGTAGTCCAGAAAATACGGTAGTCAAATCCCGAATAAGACCTGATCAACGAAAACTACGAGCGCTACTCGGCCGCTCACCTCCGAGCTCCTCCGTCATCTGCCGGGGAATAAACTCTGGACAGTTGATGAGCTGAGAAAAGTCCGTGTGCGTGTGGTTCGGCATGGCCAGGCCGGGAAGAGGCCACTTCTCAGGATCGTCCTTACAACGGATTTTCATGTCGATCACCTCAACTTCTTTGCTGTCCTTTAAAGCCTGCCAGCAAAAAAAAAAAACAATCTCTTCACTTCTGTGTTAAGGGAAATCAATTACTGATGCATTTAGATTCAGACATGTAATAAACATTTTATAGTAAAGAAGAAAAACATATCGTAGTGAGTTTTATACCTTTTTATCCCTACATTGACAGAATGTAGTTTAGATTAAAGAAAAAACAATGATGAATGCATATCTTAAACCGTTTTTATAAATGGTTTTCCTTGTAATACTAATTTATGGAATGGTGTTAGCGAGCATGCCATCTATGCATTCGGCTAGCTTTATATAGACAAACACCAAATATGGCTTAATATGCACAAGTAACCACAGTGGAAACCATCCTAGCCGTGTAACATTAGCTAACATCTTTGGACTACAGCCAATCAGTGCCAAAGGAAAATGGCTCTCCTCGATTGACTGGTTTGCAAATGCCAGCCAAGAAGGCATCAGGTGGCTTTATAGCTGCTTTTTCTGTTCACAAAGCATCAAAGTGAGCATTAAAAAGAAATATATCCTATACCTTTGTCCTAATTTGCACAAAATATTTTGTTAAAAAACACACAAAAAATTCAGTATGAGGATGATGGGTTCTTTCTTTTGACAGTTCAGCTAATTATGAACAACATTAACATTCACAATTAGTTTTTTCTCACCTCTAGAATCAGGTTGACATCCGTGGTGAGAGCCTGAACTCGGTGGAAACTGGCGACGAGTCCGATTGGCAGGAAGCCGCCCTGGTCCATCTTCCTCCGCAGGAAGAAATCTCGCCCCAGGTTCTCCTGGCTGAAGTAGTATTCTCTGCGGGCAACAGGAGTCAAAAGAACAGTTCAAGTTCAATTACAGGCATTTAAAAATGTGGTATTCAATACAAAAAAATAAAAAATACACTAGTTTGAATTGCCAACAAATGTTGTGACTAAAACTGGGCCTGAAGATTAATATTTCAGCATCTAAATAGCCGCTTCTATTAAGCAAGTACAGAGAGGCTCTGTATTGCCATTAACGATATCAGCTGATGTTAGTCCTTTTTTAACATTGATTTTGGTAATATTGTTTTTTTTTTGGGCCAGTTTGTTTAAAACAGATCAAGTCTGGATACTTTGTTACATTTAAATCATTTCGGCGATCTTTCTGCGCTCTCACCCGACCAGGAGGAGAATGGAAATTAAGTTTAAACTGCAGCAGGTTTGATGTCCAAAATGTTTAGAAGTGTTTGCGTTATTAACTCGTAAAAAACTGTTTAAAGGATTATAAAAGATAAAACTTTAATTTTGAAAGCTTTTAAGTCTTCCTGGGCGCTTGCTTGAAAATGAATCAAGTCTAAATCTTTGCCTTCAACAAAAATGAGGCCATTCGTATCTCTGAATCTCCAGGACTTGGTTTATTTATTTTTTTACTTTACAATCAGGTCATTTTTGCTTATCTTGTATCAAAATGTTTAATGAGTTAAAAGTCTCCTCCTTAATAAAGCATCAAGATGCACAAAAAAAAAAAAAAAGAATGTTTTTTATAGGATTTTATGTGGTTTTGCTTTATGTTGCGATCAGAGATGCAATTTTCTTTCTCCACTAATGTTCAGTCAGAGAAAAGACATGAGGAGCTCATCACATCCACAGCATCTGCGCAGAAGTCACAGTCTGAAAATCGGTCAACATTCGTCACTGCGAGCCGCGCTTACATCTGCCTCTTGATGTAGTCCTTCAGCAGGTCCTGGTCCATCGCGTACAGCTCGCTGCTGCTCATGTTGTCGTAGTAGTAGGTGGCGGAGTTGCTGAACTTCTGGTCGTACGGTCCGTCCTTCACGTCGTACGACTTGTAGCCGTAGTGGTAGTCATAGTGACCTGCACGGGTGAGAGAGGGGAGGGTTTTAACAGAGTTCATATGATTGGTCACCAGAAGGAAGCAGCTTCAAAAATACAGAGCAATTCTAAATTTTATTCATGTTGAAACCTTTTTTGTAAGGCCGATTTAGGTTCACACCCTGTTCTCCTGTCTCCATTATCTTTTAAAATGCACATATCACTAATCGATCCATTTATCCATGTATCTCCATATATTATTCCATTTTTGTTTCTTTTATTCCAGCTTCACTATTAATGTTTAATGTTGCATCATGGTTTAGAGACTCCTCTGCATGTCCTGTCAATATGGCATTTATGATCTATCATAAATGTAAAAGACCAGCCCTAAATTTAGATTTTAATATTCATCATTCATGCAAAACCTCTTCGATTGTTATAAACTGTCTTGTAAATACATGGCACTCCTGGATTGCCTGCTTTAAAAACTTGTGTAAAGTAGATCCGAGCCATTTAAGCTTAATTTCATTTTCTGTGAAATATTTTACAAAAAATAAAATTAAAATCTGTAAAATAAAAGACGTGAGTTTTGTGAGTATAGTTTTGAGTTTAATTCGCTAGAAAAATTCACATGTACTGAACCCATCTGGTGACCCAAGCCGAACTCAGACTAGAGTTAAAGGAACACAGACTGCTACTGATGCAACCTCCAGAGAGGTGGCAGTTTATAAACTGCCTGAAATTTTGCTTAAAGACAAAGAAAAAAAGAGAAAAGAAAACATGAAAACACACTAAAAACTAAAGACGCTAACATCAACTCTGACAGCAGCTCTACTCTAAATACTCAGAAAAGAATTAGTCACATTAAATCTCAGAAAGAGGCTGTATGTTTTTTTAGGTAGTTTACATAAATATCTGGTTTATCCCAAAAAAACCTAGAAATCTGAAAATACTCCATTAAAATTGACACAGCAAGATTAAACAGACTAAGGAAAATACCTATGAGTTAAGATAACCAGGTAAGAAAACTGGTTTCATTTTCCTAACCCAAATTCAGCAGTCAGTGCAATAACCGACTAAAATGCTGCAATCAGAGGCTTTACGCTTCTCTCCACATTTGTTGACTCAGAGAAGAGACATGAAGAGCTCATCATGTTTGCAGCAACTGAGCTAAAATTATGAAAACATTCAACAACCCAAACAGAGATACGAGTGTTTATTGGTCTAACAGTCGGCAGGAGGAAAAACAAAACCAAGCGGTTCTTTTTTTTTTTTTTTCTGGAAGAAGTACCTCTGCCACCTCCTCGGCCTCGCCCTCGTCCCCTTCCTCTCCCGCGGCCGCGACCTCTGAACCCTCCGCGGAACGTTGCCCCCTCACTCTTCACGCTGGAAACCTCGTCGTGGTCGTCGCGCCACTCCCGCTCGTACCTCTGACTGTGCCAATCTGCGGGAAAGACAGACCAATTAACTACGCCTCCGACAGTTCGTGACCTTTGACATCTCCTGATCGAGATGCATTAAAATGTGATAAAGTTGTAAAAGCGGAAGTGAAACAGCATTCAGTCTAATGCAAAGACACCGACGCCGACTTCTGCCAGCATGGCTGTGACCTCCCTCCTCCCTGACTGACCTCTGAGGTCGTTCCTGGCGTTGGGAGGCAGGCGCGGGTGTTCATTCTGCCTGCTGTTGTTCCTGGAGGCCGAGCGCTCCCTGGGACCCTCGGACTTCACGTCGATCATCAGAGGAACCCACTTCTGCTTGTTTCCTGCTTGTGGCGACAGAGAGAAGCAGAGAAACCTATCATTCCACCTTCAAGTTCAGGTGCACTGCAATACATCCTAAAAGTTAAAAAATGAAAAATTCAACTTAAAAACAAATTCACCAATGATCTTTCCACAGAGAAAAATCATGATCGACAAAAGGAAGGGAAAAATGTTCTGAATCTTTTGGGGAACAAATCATCTCCACTGTCATTTGTCTATTTAGCGGATGACTAAAGTTTAATCTAAAAATGTTATTTCAAAATGCAGAACAGTTTAAATGATGATAAAACCTGCTGTAGTACCTCGGCTGCCCAACAGGGAGACATCAGCTTTGAAAAGGTTTGGAGCAAACTTGTAACCCACTAATTATTTGATTTATAATAATTTATATAAAGTATTTAAATAAGAAAGTGCTACTTATGAAAAGTGGCCAGGGAATAAAGACCGAGAAAGAAAAGAGACAAGTGACAAATGTGCGTTTGCAATCATGATGTGTTAACAATTTCTTCCTGTTTAAAAAGTCTGTAGGATTATCTGAGTTGTTTTTATTTGACAAATGTCAGATTAAATATTTTTAACTTATCCATCTGAAAGACACATTTGGACTTCAACTTTAACTTTCCAGATGACGCTTTTAGTTATAGGTTCAAGCTTTCTGTAGAATGTGTCTTTTACCTCCATACTGAATACAGGGGTGGAAATGAGCACTGGGTGGTGAAATGTGCATTTCCAGTCACTGCGTCAGATATTCACCTTTTTTCTTTGGCCCATTTCTCTGAGAGTCGTCGTCTCCATTCTTCTCCTCTCCGGAGTCGTCAGACTTGGCTTTTAGGTTCTCCTTGCTCTCCTCGTTGCTCTCCCTCTTCTCCTTTGACTCCTTCTTAGCCGTCAACCTTTTGGGGCCCTTAAGAAAAAGCACAGATAAAAATGTACACTTTAATACTCTGCAGTCAAAAACAATTATAGAATCTGGGAATTCTGCAAAAGACTGAACAAGTTTCGAATTCAAACGTGCGGAAAGCAACAAACAGAGAAAAGTACAACCTTCTCTGATTAAATCATGCTTTGAATTCCTCTGTCGAACTCATCTGAGTTGTACAGCAGTCTGGATAATTGCCACAAGCCTTTATTGGCTTCAACAGCGACAGGTCAATATACTCATCTCGTTTATTCGCATGCATGTGGAACACAAGGTTGCAAACCAATGACTTAAAATGTTTTCCTGGAGTGAAAAACGTTCAACCAGCCAATGAACCTTTGTGCATCAAAATATGTAGCCATGTTGCCATCTTTGTCCAAAGACACAAACTTCTGAAGATACATGGGCTGAGAAGCCACGCAGGGATGAAGAATCCATGAACTGACAGATGGTATGGAATAGAAATGGCTGGACGGACGCAGAGATGATTTAATCAACAAGAATGTATCAAATTTAAAACCTTTAGGAAAATTTTTACTACATTCCTAATAAAAATGGTACTGGTAATACTGCTTGTTTTACTCTAGATGAATGTTGAGCCACAGTTGCAAAAGTAAAGAAATAAAAGGTTTACAAAGACTTAATCAGCTGCTAAAACCACCACAGATTTAAAAAAACAGATTCAAAGTGAGGAAAAAAAGCCTCTGCATATGGAAAATAATGTCACCAACATGTCCAGATGTTTCCACAACCCTAACAAACCTGGCAGGAGAAACCCCAGGAGGATTCCTCTATTTTCCTGCATGTATTAATTTTCTCTCTTTTTTCTGGACTGAGAAGGGATGAGCAAAGATGGTTGCAGCTCATTCTGCCCTCTAGTGAAAGACGACATAATTGTTCTGCAGTCATATCCGGTACCGTGAAACACTGATCTGGGGTCTTTGTTGGCTTTGAACCAAAACCAGAAATGTTCTAACCAGTTATCACAAATCATATCCTTATGGAAATATAAGCAGATTTCACAAGTTTGTCCAATTTTAAGCATCCCTCTTCAAAACTAGGTTAAATATCTATCAATAAGCCGTATTTCACAGACCATATGGTTACTGCAGATCTACCGTATTTTACAGACTAAAAGGCGCACTTAGGAGCCTTACACTTTTCAAAAATCGGCTGTGCATCCTATAATGCGCCTTATGTGTGTTATGTGAGTTAGAAAAATCTGTAAAACTTGTTGTGCAACTTTGATAAGCCACCATGCTGAACGCTCTTTGCTCCGTGCACGTCTCTCTCTCTCTCTCTCTCTGCACGCATACTTTTCCATCCAATACAAGCATGTCTTGCAAATACTACGTTCAGTTCAGGACAAGTTTCAAAGACAAATTTGAGTTGCAAGCAAGCCAAAATAGATCAGCAGAGTGGAGCCGAGCGACCGAGCAGTTTGTCTGAGTTGAGCGCGTGTCTGAGCATCTCTGCTATAGAGTGCGAGATTCATGCGCTCACATTAAATTGATTGATCTTTCGGCAGATCTGAGCTATCAAGTGCGTATCACTTCAGGCTCAACCTGGTGTCAGAAAAATCCCGGCATATAAACGGGCGTTAAAGTGAAGTTGCGAGCGGCGTCTTTTAACATTTGTCTTTTCACACGCCTTACAAATGTGTTAAGTACAAAAACAGACTGTGTGATCGAGACTACGCCTTACAATGCCGTGCGCGATATGGTGCAGAAAATAGGGTGCATGTTCAGTTAAAACAGGTGGAAAATGTATAAAATGCTTAAAGTTTTGGTGCATTTCTCCCACACACATAACATGCTGGATTTGTTCACAAACAGGAGCAAAATTTAGCTGCTTGATTTTTCCCCCCTCAAATATATAAAAAAGGAGAATCTAAAGCAAATAAAGCCTGATTATTCATATCTAGAGCTACATAATTTATCATAAGCCAATACAGAACTTTGTCGAACTGATTCATTTCAATATATTGAACCTATTAAGTGGCCTTATTGCTAAAACCTGTAGAGGATAGTAGAAAAAGGGAATAATTAATAAAGGAAATGTGGGATAATCATAAAGAATTAAAGTGCAATTTTATTAAGATTAGGAATATCAGGTTTTCCTATATTGACCACTTGAAATATGTAGACTTTAAGTGTTCTAAAATGTTTTGCTTTAACTAAATTTGCACAGTTTCAGGTTTATTTCACACAACATAAAAGCTAAGTGGGGCAGACGAGGATTTGCATGTGGTTAAAGACATTTCAGGACTCTTTTGTTCAGCTGTCTAATAAAATTTGACTACAGCTGACCAAAACACTACTGTTCTCCAGAGCCTGATCCGACATAGAAGAGGGGAAAGAAACGGTCCCAGGATAGTTCATGGATTGCTTTTACAGGTTATCTTCTCTACCTCAGCTGATACACACATTTATTCAAATCCAACAGCGTTCAGCCTCTCGTCATCCATCAGAAACACATGTACCTGTAAAAACGCAGGTCTGCAAAAGAAGTCATGCACAGCATTCGTCTCAGTTTCATGCAGACAACCGACCCAGGCACGCCAAACTCAAAGATTACTCACAGCAAACATCATGCATAGGACCTTCAAGTGGTGTTTTTTATTCCTTACAAGTTACATGTTAAAAGCAACACAGGCAAGGATCATTATTTACCTTTTGCACTTCTAATTCTTGTCCCCTGCAATCATTGTTGGGGATAAAACTGCTAAGGTAATGTGTACAAGCAGCTTTAGCTTTTAAATAAATACGAATTTAAGCTGCATATAGTAACTTCCAAGGACATATTTGTTCACAGTTTCTGCCAAACCAACTATTTACAATACAAAAAAAACCATCTGAAATGTTTTTACATTTTGTCAGGTTTGAAGATATGGCTTACGTTTGTGGAGGAAGATTGTCAATTAGCTAATCTAACTATTAGATTGTCTTTATGTTTGAACAAAAATATAAATAGTTTTTGTTTCTGAAGACAGTTTGTAGAAGGAATTCGAACACCGCACACTCTTCACTTGCATTAAAAACAAACATGTTTTACAGTCAGAGAAAGTAACTATTTGTATTTTTGTTGTTTTTCAAGGAAGAAGAACCTTTTAAACAGACTTCCATGATACAAAAAGAGCTCCCAGTAACAGGAAGGCCCAATAATATGACCAATGGCTCTAAAGAGGTAACCATGGGTGTTGTTTGTGAGCATAGTTTATATAAACAAATTAAAAAAAATTGCTTTTTTCGTTACTTCTAATAACTTCTTTTCTGCAAGCAGAAAAACGCCTGATCATATCAACCGTTTGTGTTCAACAATGTTCTACAAGAGCTCCTCTTTCCATACAACCCTTAAGCATGCTAGCCGTTATACTCGGCTGTCGGTGCAATTCCATCTTGGAATAACAAGGCAGTTGCACTACTGTAATATGGTTAACCCATCACAAATACAAACTAATGAGCTACGTAGAGTTTTACCGTAAACTGTCTATTTTTAACACAATGTTATATCTGTCGTCAATATGCAGCAGTAATGAGCTACCTAACGCTGTGATCTACCGGTGGAATAGTAGAATAAGAAATCAGCCTATTGTAAGCTTTGTTTTGCGCATGCCACAGGCAGGCGGCATGAAAACATCTGCCCAGTGCAAGATGGCGGAGCATGAAAATTTACTAAAGTCTTAAGTAAACATCTGAGATGAAAACATGTCAGAGTTGAAACAAGAGAGAAAGGGCAAGCGAGGTAAAATAACCAATAGCTAATAAGAAAAATTTCCTAAATACTGTTAATGAATTCAGTTATTTTATAGTTGCAGATGTGCAGGAAAAAAAAGGAATAAATGAATGCATGTGGAACAAAACTCTCACCCCGCCAGCAATCTAAATCACTTACAAACTCTGTTTTAAACAAGCTGGTAGAGACAGTAGTTCCTATAATTGGAAAAATGTCCAATGTCCAACTACGCCAGCCTCCAGCTGAACATTCAAAACAAAGACAAAATATAATGTGGATTTAAATGTGCAGCATAATAAGGGCTGAAATTTTAGTTAATATTATGTAAACTCAAGTTGTATGGAATTCTACCTGGATTTTATGTTTTGTGCCTACAAATGAAAAAGATTGTTTACAGTTTAAATGGAATTTCCTCCTTTAAACCATGTCAAATAAATGGCAGTGGGCGGCACAATTTTCTTATCTTTCGTTTTTTTCTTAATGAAATTTTTTTTTTAAATAGCTTATATGGGAAAGTAAATACTAAATAAAATTAATAATAAAAAGCAATGAATTGATTAATCGTAAAAATAATTGACAGATTAATCGATTACAAAAATACTCGTTAGTTTTAGCCCTAGTTTTATTACCTCACAAATTACATCATTCACCACTATTGAGAACTAGATGAAACATGGGGTTACCATAAAGGGTAGGATGCTGGTTTCTTAGGGCCCCAAAATGCAAAAAGTCTTCCCTTTATCTTGTATGTATTTAATAATAGTTTTTTGTTTACTTTATAAATGTTAAAGTATATAACCATCGCAGATTTAAACTTGAATATGCAAAAAGAAATTGAAAATTGAACTTTAAACACCGAAGTTTGTTCAAACCAAAGGAATGTCCCTGTACTTTGGAGTTTAGCAGGTGAGTGTGCGTTCGGGCAAATTTGGACTTTAAGGTCTTCATATTTTGTTTTAAAAATTGTTCCAGAAGCAGACATCTTAAAATCTCAGTAATCAACTTAAAACAGAAAGAATAAGTAAAAACCTCCTGCACATGCAAAAATGTAAACCTTTGGACTAAAATCTGCCTTAGGTTTTATCTTCCAGGTCACTCAGGTCAGGGTACTGCCAACAAAAAAAGTTCACAGCATTGATTTTTGTTGTCTTGTTTGTTCACATGTGCTTCAACTGGTCTGCAGAGAAATAAACTGTTGCACACTACGATTTGTTTGCAAAAGCAGTAAGGTTAATATTTCATTAAGAGAAAAAAAAGAAGCAGAATCTACATTTCAGTCTTTATTTTCCGCTTGATGGATTTTTCGGGCTGATTAGTTAACAAGCTGGCAGGCTGCAGGTTGAACTTACAGTGATTCTCCACGAGTCTCTGACCTGCCTGAGAGGCGGCGGGCAGGACACGGACTGTCCCACTGCCTCCATCTGAACACAGGGAGGGAATAGCAGTTTAGATCATGATCACACACACACACACACACACACAAAGGTAATTTCATCACACATTCGACTGCAAGCTACCAGCGAGTCTCCTTCCTGCTGCTGGCGTTCTAATCCGCTCACTTGTAGTAACGAGTGGGCGTGTAAATTTCCACAGCTGTGGGCAACCTAATGCTTTTCTTTAGCATTAAGGCTTTATGTTGACATCAAACACGATGAAAAAGCCACGTCAGTGTTGCACAAGCTGTTGAAAATGAGAAGCATCTGCCCAACATAACGGATTAAGATCCCCTCAGGATACAAAAATTAAAAAAAATCCATCACAAGTAGCAAGACTTCCAAAAGTTTTGAACAGACAAGAATCAAAGTGGATCATTTTCAGCACTGAACCGGGTTTGTTCTTTGAATTTATATGGCCTAGTGGGGAAGTGCTTAGAGCAAACAAACAGCACAGTTTGCTGAGTCACTCCAGTTGCTTCATAATGATGAGCACGGTAGAAATCTCCTTCAGTAAGTTACCCTTACGTGAAAGCTGCAAAATGTCGCAACAGCCCAACACCCCACTAACTGTTTGTTTCCTGCAGACAGTTTAGATGCAGGTATTTGATTATCTGCGAGGAGAAAAGTTAAGTTAACACAGCGGCTGTGTTAAGTCTAACACATCCGATCTTCTCTTGCTCAAATCTAAAAAGATCACGACCCGCAGCGCTGCGTTGATGGATGCACGGTGGTGTGATCCTGCAACACTTCATACATAGATGTTAGTCTGTATACAAATATATATTTTCTGTTTTAACACTACAGAAAAGTAAGTATTTGTTTCAGCATAGAAGTGAAGACAGCAAACTGTCCTAGTGCTAATATTAAATAGTTTTTATTACAAGACCACACACAGAGCCAAGCGGTTAGCATGTAGCATGTTTAACTATGATATGCGTTTCAGATAGTTCACACAGAGTTCAGTTCCCAAAAAACTGACAGAAGGAACGGGCGAAACACAGAGAATAATACATGTTTGCTTGTGTAGGGGGTTAAATCCCGGACGAGCCCACACTTAGTTGCATTATTATTAAATATCAGGAACAACAGCAATATTAATATCTGATATCAAACAAAAGTTTTATACTCTGTGTATTGGAATCAGAAATATGCTGTTCTCCTGGGAAGAGAGTGAAACGTTCAGGATGTTAGGAAATCAACTGCCATTATAAACTGGAATTAGCATGTAAACCACTACCTCTGTTCAAAATGAAGCCATTTTTACAACAAAACCTTTATCTTCAACTTCAAGCAAAAGCCTTCAGGAGAACGTTGATGCACAGCAGCACTGAAGTCAAGAAACATGTCCAGAGGATTCGATGTGAAGCTTTTAAACCCAACAACCCTGCAAAAGCTTTCAGCAGAGACACCACTGTGTTCTCCTGAAAAACCTTATCTCAAGCAAAAAATAAAACTGGTTATAGAGCAGATAAAAACAGGCTTACATTACGCCTCTGCAATAAGAAAAGACCAGCCACCTCAACAAATATAAAATGTATTGCCTCAAACGGTGATTAATTTCTCCATCCAGAGTAGTAGAACTTTTTAGAAACACATTTAATTTCCTAATTTAAACTTGGGCTGGTTCAATATGAAACAGTGGGCCAATACAAATAAAAGATATGCTATAATACTGTCCTTTTTTTAACCCTATGTAGAAAAAATTAATAAATAAAATGATCACACAATTGACGCAGCTTTGCAAGTTTAACATACAACAATCCTGGTGTCCATAGCATTACTAATACCGTTACAAACAACAACAAAATACCACCTGACCGAGCTCCTACCTAGTAATGCAAAAACATGACAACTGGGCCGATTTACTTATTAGTCCAAAACAGACATCTTAAGAAAATTATAATGTCAGCCAATACCAACTTTATTGGAAATATATCATGCATCTCTATTTAAAAAAATCATTGATCAAACAACAAAATGTCTATTTAAATTTTTAGATTAGCCTGAATAAAATAAATAAATAAATCAAACTGCAAATATATTAAATATCTGCAGCCAACTTATCACAACTTGCAAAACTGAAAGGACATTTGTTTGCAAAAACTCCTTAAAGTTTGTTTTAAAATACTTTCACAGCAAATGTACAGTTGAGGAAACCATCATGGGTAAAAGATCTAAATAAGCTGCAGCAATAAGATAAGATTGACAGTAAAAGCTGATCTAAAGAAAAGAAAAAACGGCTTTATCAAATGTCAAGTGTCCATTTCTCAGCGAGTCGAATCGCTGGGACTTGAGTTCTGAGTTACGACGGTAAATGTTACGCGATGGACGCCTCACTACAGCAACGCTAAGAATAGCGGCAAAACCGATCCGGCTGGAGGTTCTCCACGGTGGGGAACCCTAAAAGGACATCCTCTCGCAGCCGTCGGCCTCCAACCATTCCCTCTTGTGATTTCTGCTACGGGAGCTAAAGGTTATTCCTGGGACCGACTACACGATCTACATTTTCCCCACTCAGGGATGCGAGCTAACCAGGCATGTTGGCTCAGACCGAGTTGGCCTAAAATAGAGGTGGTTGCCTGGGTCGCACCCCTGGTGGCGCATTGTTCGCAGAACTAAAACAAAGCACCTCTGAGAGGTAACGGCTGCAGCAAGCAGCTAGGATCCTCTCTAGACCCACAGAGAGAGTTACAGTCACAACTGAGTTAAACAAACAGTTCGCTGACTAAGCCGTTTTGAGTCAGCTTGCATTAAGCTGACGTGTTAGAAAGAAATTGGTCGACGTCACTTTGTTTTGTTTTTTAGTTTACAATTAAACTAGAAGCTGTAGAAAATTAACGTGGGCAGATTTCATGAAAAGCAGGCACATTTTGAAATGTTTGGAGTTCAATATTGGTGGATAATAATGAAAAGTTGTCAAAAATTCTTAAACAAACTTATTATGAGTACAGATATAATAAACAGTCTTGGGACTTTGGCTTGTTTTTTTAAGAAGTTTGAAAAACTTTATTTTTATAAAAAGGTCCATTTCTGGCCAACAGGACAATGCCAGATCTAATTCAAACAGCGTGCATGAAGATATTTGATTTTACCATTAATTTCATGTGAAAAACCTACATGAGCCACCATAAAGGATTAATCCGTAAATTTCCCAGGGGGGCCTTGATGCAAATGCCACTTCTGTCCATCGTATGGAAGCAAGGATAGCACGTTCCTCTAATTTATTCTAGCTGACCTATTCCCCATTATACTCTAGCGGAAACAAGCGACTCATGATAGTCCGGAGTAGACGCCTGAAATTTTCAGGTTTTTAAGTAAATTATGTACCAATTATTCTTTCAAGTTATATAATGATGGTATCAAATAGCATTAGAAATACTCTTGACTCATGTTTTAAATATTAAAAAAACAAACTAACTTGATGTTTTTTAGATCTATTTTGGTTGGACAATATTTGAAGAAAAATCCTTTTTTATTTAACATCAAAGATACAGAGGATAAATTTGTTTGATCAAATATAAATTATTCTGTTTTTATAGATGTAATTTTTTTGAAAATCAGTTTTTTCTTTTAACAAATTGAGTCCTGGGGTGTTCATAGTTGAGGGTGATGTTGGCCCCCAACATCAATTTCATTCATTTGTATTTAAATAGAAACAAGCTTTTAAAAACATTTGTTATTTTTAAATTAATTTTTAATAGGAAAGAATGTTTAAGAAAGAACTTTTTACAGGTTACCTTCTTTTTCACCCACTGTCCATAAAAATCATCATTGACTTGTAAAAAATAAATATATTTCAAATAATTATTTGAATCAGCATTTTACAAGTAAACAATTTTGAGTGGCTTAATAAGCTGAAATTTAAAACACATCTTGAGTTAAATGAAAATTACATTATAAATAGGCCTGCACTATATTAGAAAATCTTACAATGGTGGTGATATTGTTAGATGTTGTGAAAGATTAGGTGTGATATGTTGTTTTTCTATCAAACTGTTCTTCCTACTCGGACCTTTACTAGGTCTAGCGATGTAATTTGTGAGCTTTTGCTTCCTTAAGACTCTCATACCGACTAAATATTGCATTAGTATGAAAGATACAACTTCATAACACTTTAAAATATAAAGGTTTTAGCTTGATGAAAGCATTTTCAATCGTTCGTTTTTATCTCTCCTGATCAGTGATACATCGACTCCACGCACCCTCCATGCTAGGCTCAATATCAACGAAAGCAAATAATATTTTAGAAAATCTCAAAATTGTTTACAGTTTCATGTTTTTTTTTTAAGGATAGTTTCACGGTTACCACATTTCCCACAGATGTTTGATCCTAATTATCATCTCCGCATAGCCACGATGGCCTGGATTGCACAACAGCGACGGGGAAAACAAAGGAGTTAGCAGTGAAGCTGCTGTGTAATTACAGCAAAAACCAAAATACAGACTTTAGAAAACTATACTCCCTGCAGCCTATTGGAGCACTTATGGTGTGGTTGCTTGATCTGAGTGCTTAACGTCATCTAGAACTTTATATTTAACAGTCTGAATTATGTTATGTATACCTTTCTGTTGGACATAATTTAAAGAAATTAAACGTATTAATGAAGTTCGATGGGAGACTCTCTGGCGTACACATGTCTGAAGGACCTAAAGATGACCCAAAACTTAAAACCTAACGATTATTCTTAGTTTTTTTCCTCCAAAAAACGTAAACTAGAGGACACTTTTGAACGCTCGTCTTTAAGACAAAATCAAAAATCTGGGTTTGTTTACGTCCATCAAATAAAAAAAACAGTCCACTAATATGTCCACAATAGTAAAAGCAAAATGCAATGGAGACGCTCCCATTTGACGTCGACCCAAACAGTGAGAGTTGCTGAAGGAGAAGCAGTTTTAGTTCATTATTAAACTAAAATCGTAGCAGTATCTTTGCATATTTTCAACAAACCACCAAATAAACGTAAAAATATGTGCCAATGATCAGTGCGTTAGAAACGTAGCAGGTTTTGTCCTCAACAGGACGTTTACACCATTAGACACAAAATGTGATGTAAACAACAACAAAAAGGTTAAATATATTAACTGGTTCTTGGTGTTAAAATGAAAAGACACCACCATCATGTCTTCGTCCCCCAGCCTGCAGTTTCCCCCTTGACATGATCAAGCGGCGACGCCTACCTGCACGTCTTTGGTTGCGATCTCCCCTGGAGTCGGCCAGCTGTTGGCGTCGCCAAAATCCCCGACCTGAGCAGAGACGAGAACAAGTGTGTAAACATAAGGCATGACCACGGCATTTTCAATTCTACGATTACATTACGATTTGCAATGGTTTTAATTTTACTCCGACTCTAACATGAACTAACAATCATGAGTCCTGCTGAGTGCAGTCTTTGATAATAAGGCTGACAAACAAAAGATGTAAGCAGTGTCCTCTCTAATAACCAGTTTTAGTCTTTATATTTAACTTTGGTAAACATACACTGGTATACTTGTTTATTATTTCTGCTATATTTTATATACTTATTGTATCTGTAAGCACTGTTGGATTGCTCCTCACTTTGAGCAATGACGACAAATATATTCCAGCATGTCTTATGGTGAAATTCACATATTAATTACACAAAGATGGAAGTTTGGAGGCTTTTTTGTTAACATTGATGATTTTTTGTTTTGTTTTTTGGTACAGCTAATGTAAAAAAATGGACATTTAAAATTATAAAATTACACAAGACTTAAAAAAAAAAACTCTTGATGCAGAAATTATGTTTCATGCATGGTTAAATGTTTTTAAAACGCACCTTTAATATAAGAAACAAGTCTAACTGGAAGACATACTGAAATTTATTGAATACATGTTTTGGTTTCATGATGTTAAATAGTTTCTTTTAATATTGTTGCCCCTTTGCAATATGAAACCCTAAAGGATCGTTTCCGACTTGTAATTTAATGTGTTGGTTCACAACAGAAATAGTATCGTACCAATAAGTTCGGCATTCAAACGGAGCGTTCAGACCTGCTCCGTAAACGAAGCCGGAGAGAGTTCAATTTCCCTGACATGCAAGTTTTTAAGACTGCAGGAGGAATCTTGAGTACCCAGAGAGCAGCCTTGCAACCACAGGGAGCACATAAACTCCACGAAGAAAGACTAGACGTTCAAACAAAGAAGCGTCGCGCTGCAACAGTGGAGCCTGTGACTCAGCATCTATTAAGCAAAACAAATGAAAGTTTTTCCGGCACCATTTTATAAAAACTGTTAATCTAAATCTTATAAACTGAAGAGTCGAGGCCAAATCAAGACATCCTGTTTTAAGCCTTCACAGATCAAAACTTAATTAATGTTGAAAGATGTCTGAGAACTGCTCAGATGTTAATACGTAACAATGTAAAGTAGTAATACTACATGTTTGTTGGTCTGTCTTTTCATGCTACGTTATATTTAAGGTTTGCTGAACTGAACCGTGTTTTTGTGACAGAAAGCTGGGAGTGAAAAGCTTTCAGGGACAGTTCGCCTCTTATCTGTTGTCTCGTTTGCTCAGCGGCGGCGTGGGTCAATTCCAGGAAGTGGGAGGTGGGGGTATCAGTAACATGTGACGTAGACCTGATGGGGCGCTAACAAGGATCATTTTCTATAAGCTTAGTAACAGTAAAAGTGCTCATGTCTGACTATTTGCATGTTTTAGCCTCTAATTTGAACAAATTGTGCCGATTCTTCTGTTTTTAACTCAGTACAGATAAGTACATTCTTGCAACATGAGCTGTGTAAATAAACTCTGGCTGAACTTCAGCTGGTTATACATTTAAGCTTTAGGAAGGAAAAGCTTCTTTGTCCAACATTATGATCTTCAGACAGAACAAAAGTTAGTCCAGCAACAGATACACCTTCAGTTAAAACTTTAATTTTCCAGCTAGCTGATCCTCCTCAGGTTAAAGTGGGAACCTGGGTGTTATTCAAAACTCTGGGAGAGAGGAGGGAGAAAGAGAGGAGGGGAAGGGAGGAGGAAAGGACGCAGCAAGGAGAGGAAGAGAAAAAGTTATGGAGAGGAGAAGAAATGAAAGAAGGAAGGAAAGAATAGACGGAAGAGAAAGGGAGTGAGGAAGGAGAGAAGCAGGGAAAGGAAAGAGGAAAGAAGGGAGAGAGCAAGAAAAGATGGGGGAAGTGAGTAAGGATGGAAGAGAGAGGGGGAAAAAGGAATGAAAAGATAGAAGAAAGAAGAGAAGGAAGAAAAGACAGAAGGGGAGGAAGTAAGATGCAAGAAAGGAAGGAAAAGGCGATGGAGGAAGGAAGGAAAGGAGGAAATAAGGAAGGAAGGAAGATGGAGTAAATTCTAGATTTTTCCAGACTCCTCTTATTTTGCGGTTTTCCATTTGTTTGACTGTAAGTGAACCCTGACCTCGTGTTGCAGTAGCTTCATATTCTCGCTTTCCAAACTGTGGATCTGTTTCCACTTCAGGCGATTCTCCTCCTGTTTTAATGTGACAACGTCCAAAGAACGATTGAGTCTAAACATATCAGCTTTAAAACAGTCTCCCATCTCCCCGGGGAACAGAGACGAGAGTATCTCTTGACTCTAAGCCACTATTTAATGCAGCGTATTACATGTGGAGACCACAGAATATTACCTTTCCTCCACGTCTGGCTTTGGGTGGATTTCCCGCTCTGACCACTCTGGTAGGGCAGCTCGACTCTGTGGGAAAAAAAGGCCTTCAATATTAGAACCGATCAGTAAATTCTCTGCTTTCCTTAAAAAAATTAATATACTACTTTCAACTTCAATAGCTTTCCTTGTTCTGTGTATTTAATAAAAAATAAAAAAACAAGTCCAGCTTGAGGCACTTTTTTTTTTAATTCAAATCTTCATTCCTAAAACGTCCAACTTTGAGAAGTTTAAAGCCAAGGTAATAGTAAGAATACAACCATTAACAAGGGTCACTTCAATTTTGGCTTTGTTGTGAACAGAAACAGATGAAAGCGGCTCACTGGGAAACGTTTATACCCAAGATTAAATCCTCATATGCTGCTTAACGTCAGATCGAGGGATCGTGAAATCGTTTGGCCGACCAAATATACCACAAGTGCGCGATCAACCATCCCAGTAGATTTAGAGCACAGAATAAAATATTGTAAATATTTTAGAGCCTGACACAGTGATGTTGCTAGGTACGCGTCATGCGTCTGACGCATTAAAATCTGAAAGGATGCAGTAAATTCACCATACATGCGTCCTAGGGACGCAACTTATTTTCCTCATGGAAAACGATACATTTTAAACAATAACTTGTGTTTAATATCACAGTAACTAGCTAAAAGAAACCTGTCAGCGCACCTCACAAGCACCGTTTCAACCCTTTTCCATTAAATCAGCGTCAAAATGATCTTTTGAGCATTGTGTCGCGAGATGCTAGTTTAGCCGCTACAACAGGGACGCCCAATGTGTCGATTGTGAGAGGAGTGTGGGTCAATCGCGCGGCATTAACTGAAGTAGATGACCGCATCTCTCCTTTCGTTTGTCATTTATTCCGATACCGGGCGCCGAGCAGCTAACTGATACGCATTTAAGCACGCATGCGCTGTCTGCCGGCATACCATACGACTGTGTCGCGTAGCGAATGTCTCTTAGCAGAGGCGGAGCTAGAAGGGGGGCCGAGGGTGGCTCCAGAACCCTACAACATCTTTGTCAAAAGACTTATCCGTGTCTGCTTGTGCTTGGGTAGAACCACACACATTCCAGAGTGGGCTAATGCAGTCATGCAAGACAAACTAATATGTATTATAGATTAAATATTAGAGCCCAACCGATATGGTACTTTGGAAGCCGATACCGATATAGGGTAGCTTTCAAAAACCGATATCTGATATATTGGCCAATGTCCAATATCTCACATATATATGCCAAAATGTACTTTCCAACTGTACATTCAAGACTAAGAAAAAGAACCCAATAGACCACTATAGCAACTTTAATTTGAACAATATCAACATAATATAAATAAAAATAATTTCAAAAAGGGCAAAATACATACATACATACATACATAAATAAAAAGGCTAACTGTAAACACCATGACATATAAAAACGCAAACTTGTGTAAACTGTGCTTAAACATTGAATAATGGAAGTAAATGTTTTAAAAAAATGTATTTTAATTTCAACTCTAAACATGTCTAAAACAAAAATGTTGGGTTAGTTTACTGCTAACAATACTAAATATCAATGAACTATTGCACCTTTCTCAATGTTGGTTTTCATATTTCAATACTGCCAGTTTAAAAGTGGCAGGTTCTAATGCAGAAAGCAGTTTTTCTGCATTTTCTCCGTTTGTCATCACAGAAGACGGAGTTCGTGACAGAAATTAACTACGGGCCTCCACCAGAGTTTCCTCTGGCTTCGCCCTGCCCAGACATGGTTCACCATCTCCCCAACACAGCAAGCCAGACAGGCCGGTGGTGCGCCCGGACCACCAAACCACAGTCCTGGTGGACTGTGCATACATCCTGCTTCCCACATGATCCCATTTTTCCTTGAGTAAGCAGGAAAAGCAGAAGCCAAAAATGCCACCTAAGAAAATGATTAAACCTATCGCTGGCTAGAAGACTATTGCATCTATTTTCTGCTCCGTTTACATTTGCACCGTTCCTGAATTTAGTCAGCCTCCCGAGAGTACTACAACTCCACTTTTGTCAACTACTTCTGCTTCCTCTGCTGAGCTAGATGAGCCCACTGACAAAAAGGTGCCTCCATCTTATACATCTTCCTCCCAAATAAAGCAAACTTTCCTCAGGCAGTGGCTCACAACATATCAATGCCTTTATAGTTTATCACTAAACTTTAAGAAATAGAAAGAACTTCATTTTTTTACTTTCAGGTCCATTGGATTTGTCTGTGACCCATTAAAATCACCACCTGTGGGTCCCGGGGAATCACTACATTGACAACCTATCAACATCACTGCTGACATCTAAACCTGAACAAAGCCAATTTGTGATTTGTGTAAAACGACATGATTTGGCAGTTTTTAGGTTGGTTTCCACAACAGAATCCCTGTTGGTGAGTTCAAGGGAACGATGATTTCTGAGTATTTTCTGTATGAATAATTTTCTTTCAGCTAGTTGTGTTAAGGATATATTGGCCGCAACCTTTCCATATCGTTTCTGTATGGAAACCGGGTTGATCACATGGTATTTTTATTGCTCAATAACTGTGATACTGACGTAATAGATGCCAGGAGTGTGGTGTCTAACTGAAGCATGAAAATGCATAATTTTTTCATTTTAACCCAAACTAAAAGGGTCTCTAATTACTTATTAGCATCTATATATCTGATAATTTTTCTGTTTAGTCTTCTTCCAATAGCTTCAAATAACATAATGGAGAGTATTTAATATCATTAGCAAGTTGATGGAAGAGACGTCTAAAAAAAAAAAAATCCAGAGAACCTTGCAGATAAACCAAGATGCACTAAGCAAACATGCACTGGCTTACAAAAAAGAAAAAAGTTAATTACTTATACAAACCAACTCCATTACCTCCTAATATCAAACCATTCAACATTTGCATGAACTTCAAACAAACTGTTCAGTTCTGAAATACGGCGTTGTCAAATGCCGTAAATGGGGATAGACAGCTTCTAGTTTTTCTTGTTTTATTTGACTAACCGGGGGAAACTCGTGAATCTTCATTTATTGTTTAATCGGCTTCTAAAACTTTTCCTGCATTAAAAGTCAATGTGGTAAAACATTAAAAAGAAATACCCACAAGAAATGAAAAAGGGAAAAAACACATGGATATAAAACCCAAGACCTTTCAGAGGATTAGAAAATATTCAAAGATACTGCAACGGATATAGATCCGTCTGTTTTGATTCATTAAAATACATCAATTTCAGATACTCCAGAGGCTTTTGGCTCCTAACCAAAGATGAGTGACCCAGCAACCAGCGTTGCATAGCTGAGGTTGACTTTTGTGACATGGTTCAGCTAAACTCTCAAAACACCAACATGGTTAATAATAACCGTTCTCAATACAACATGGACAAATTGTGGAAAATGTCTAGAAATTACCTTTTTATAAGTGCTCTTCACCAGTTCCATCTATAGGAAATATAATATTTTCATTTCATAATCAATAAAAATCCAGATTTTTCTGACATATTGCCCACAACTACTTGAGACTGATACTTTCTTTTTAATATGAATGCGACTACCTGTAAATATCATAAAAAACCATCTAGGGTTTACTACTATGAATCGATCAGCATAGCAGAATAATGATCCGAGTTTACCATTTGTGAGGGGGTGGGGATGCTTATAACAGAGTTATACTAGCTAAAACACCAACGATTTTTTAGTAAATATATGAATACTAGGGCTGTTTAACATCATAAAACGTTAAAATGCAGCAATTTGTTAATACTGCAATGACCATATAAGGTGCAATATGTGCCTGGTTAATTCTTTCAAAAATAGAGACGATAATAGCGCTGGACCAAACCCTCGTCTGCGCCGCTCCTGGAGGAGGAGGTGAAACTCAGAAAATTATCTGGTGGGTCCAGACATGGCGCCGAGGCTTTAGCAAAATTCTGATGTTAAGTGGACTTTGAAGCGTAAACATACATTTGATGATCTTTCCGACACGTGACCCCAGAAATTAGTTAATGTTGCCTTTTTGGGAGTTTAAACACACTTTTACTAGTAAAAGGGGTTTGGATTAATTTTACAGTGACTGCGGTATTCAGCCTTTTTCAGGAATCAACACTGACTTGTAAGAGCTTCGCAGATAAAAACCTTCTGGAGCATTTTAACTTCATCCATT
Source organism: Orestias chungarensis (assembly GCA_032876305.1). Taxonomy (NCBI): domain Eukaryota; kingdom Metazoa; phylum Chordata; class Actinopteri; order Cyprinodontiformes; family Cyprinodontidae; genus Orestias; species Orestias chungarensis. Next base: position 1,482,417 of record JAVLVB010001306.1, read on the forward strand.
CAAATCCATTCATACAAAATGAGGCTGTGCAGACAAAACAAAGAAATAGCATCTACAATCTTTAGTATTAATTTAATTTCAAACAATTTAGAGTAAATATTTTTGTCTTCCACCTAAACACTTTGTTTGGAAACTTCTCCCTTTCCAGATATCACTGATGCAAAAAGCTCCTTCTATTCCAGTCTAAGATAGCAAAGTGGGTAGTGTTTATTATCCTTCCTCCAACTGTCCAACCCTTAAACAAGTCTCATTATACACTTGCCAAAAACAGAATACCAGGGATGAGTAAGCAGCAAATTAAAGTAACAAGAAAAAAAACCATTGTCACATTCCAGCTCGGCCGCTCGTTAACATTTTGCTCACCAGCATCCTTGTGAAAGAGCACCGAGCTCCTCCAGGCAATTATCCTGCAAGGACAAACATTTAATCTGTTCCGCACTTTAATCGTCTCAGAAAAAAACAAAAAACAAAAACACTTTAATTAATAGGAACCAGAGCCGCGTGAATTCCTCGACTATTTAACCCAAACCTATCAGCTTAGTTTGTAAACAACAGTTTAAAAAACAAACACCAGCTACGTTGCTAATTACATGATATGCCACTGCAGACTTGGAGGGAAACAAACCACAACTGTTCTCTCTCCAGAACCTCAAAGACTAAACCCGAGTCGATTGACCAAGAGTTTCTCTGCCTCGTCACTTTCACAGATGTCACTTTGACATCATGTTTAATCTCTCTCGCCTGTGTTAACTTGTAAAAATACAATAGTAAAAAGCTGGAGACCTCAGATTGGGAAGTGTTTAAAACTTCGTACCTCGTCTTGACCAATTCTAGCACAGAAGCTAACATTTGCAATCTTATCTGTGCTCCTGCCGGTTCAACCAACCAGTGACAAGGAAAATAAACGCAGCTCCGAGATTGGTCGCTTTCCAAATGGCGGCCGACTGTGTGTCAGGCGACATTGTGTCCAATTATTCTAGATTCCCAAACTGTGTTTTTCTTGAATATATTTCAGAAACACTCTAAAGGGGGGGGTGAAAGTAAAAAAAAAAAAAAAATTAAGTTAAAAAACCAAGATGCTTATGCTAACAAAAAGTGTTTATTAAATTAAGTATCACTTTAGAAAAGGTTAGAAAGATTCAAAATAACCAAAATTTCTTGCCGGTTTTTTTTAGTTAATATGAACTTCTATGAAAAAAATCTAAATTGCATAATAAGTTCACATCTAATGAGATAGCTGAAGAAATAGCTGCTGATAAAGAAAACAGAACAGAAATGGTTTAGGCTAAACTTTATTATAACATCTACCGGTAGTATTGTAATAATATATTCTTGCAGCGATAATTCTCGCTAGATATTAGTAAACCTGGCCAAAATGTGCATCGTAGATATCCTTAAACTGTTTTTAAAGTAACATGTTACTGAACAAGATCTACTTCCATCCTTTTTATTTTAAGATAATTAATGTTAATCTGGGCATAAATAAATGTTTCAGATGTTTGAACTATTATAAATTGTCTTGCAATTTTAAGGTAATAAAAGCTTTGAGTGCATTAAAGACAGAGCCACTTCCTGCTTGGATGACTGACTTTTTTTTTACAGTAAATAGCCAGACCAACACACGGACAATCGGCTGTTGTTCCAGGATCAACGGCTGATTTGTGAAGCCAGCCATCAGCTGAGCCGTCCGCCACGAGGGTAAATGCTTCAGATGGTAAATGCTCAGATCAGATCAGATGATAGGTTAAAGGTCACAGGAGCGCCTAAGTGGGCCGGCGGAGGAGCCAGAGCTCTGGAGGCTACTCTGATAAAAACATTTACTCATACAACTCGCTTTTTCAACAGCCTGAGGAATACTCAAAACTTTGTACTCAAACTTCTCCACTATTTAATACGCTAGTTTAAAAAAAAAAGTCAAAAGTTGCTCAAGCGATACAAAGTTTGCAGACTGTCTTAATTTAAAAATATTATGTATTTACTGATTTGGTTAATATCACAAATGTCTCTCAATGCAGTCCTTCCAGAAAAACGCGATTCTGAGATCTCAGGGGGCCTTTTTCCGCCAAACTGGTTCCAGTGCTGGTTTGGGGCTAGAGCCAGAGTTAGCACCCGCTTTTTTTCAGGGGGACTGCCGATCAAGTCTTTAACATATTCAGATAACTCACAGGCTAATAACATAAAACAATGGAAATAACTTTACAAACCCACATGAGACATCAGAAAACGTCGCTTCTACGGTAGCAACTAATTCTTTATCGTCGCGCCAGCTACACAAAAGAGAGATTTTGCGATTTTGCATTTTAATGCATGCTTTGTTTATTTGATAGCAACAAAAGATTATACTGATTTCTATTCAGGAAAGCTCGTATTTTTTCTTTAAACTTCACAAGTTCTTTAGTCGAACTGTTCAATGTCTGACGACGAGTTCAGCCTTTGAAAATAAATCAAAAATGACCTGGAATCTTTACAATAATTTTAATTACAAATAATGGAAATCTGAAATAAAATACTCAAATGTTTTATTTTAAATAAATGTTTAGCTGCTCATATCAATTATTACAATGAAGAAGAAAAAACCCTGAAACAACCAAAGCGACTTTTTTACTTAAATTTACTCTTTACGGCATTTTGTTATTTTTGTGACAGGCCTGCATAAACAAAACGGCCAAAAGCATTTCAGCTTGTCTGTAGACAGTGACTCTTAAACTTTAGCCTCCAAATGTACAGAAGGTCTGATAACCTTGTTGATTTTAGCAAAAATAGCTCAAGGATAACCTATATGTGTATTTAAGAAACACCTGGCTGAACGCTAGGAGCGAATGACTTTTACAGTAGCAGCACAAACGGGGAAAATGTAATGAAAAAAGAGATTGTGATGCTCTGATCCAGCATTTCGGGATTCTGAAATCGCCTTGCTTTAAGTGTTTTTTTATTACTGCGTTTATGCACGCATTAGTTCGTTCAGACCAGCTTTTACTTTGAATGTTCAACTGATCAAATTGCTTCACCGATCGAGAGATAAAACAAAGCAGAAGCTGCAGCTCTAAAAGTGGACTAGCTTGGCATTATTCTGCTTTTAGTGCCGTTATTTCATCCGTCCTTCATAAAGTTCCTGTTCTTTTACTCAGAGAACTGAACAAACGCATCATGAAAGAAGTAAGAAAATTCCCATGGCGCTCTAAAAACCTGCTAAAAATCCCACAGTGGAAAGCTGCTGAGGCCTTTAAATAAACTCTGTGGCGATAAACCCACAAATCATTAGAAGCAACACGTTTACCTCTGCAAAAACCCATCACATTTAATCATTTTTGTCTAATGTCTCCACTGATGTCGAAACTGCTGCTAAATTTATATCACCCCTCTGAAATATGGCAATGGCTCGAATAGTTGCATTTTTTTTTAATCACATTACAACAACAATGTGGGCACTGTTGCAACCGTAAAAGCATGCAGTTATGTGTGCAGTTTAGTGATAGAAATGAATTTTTATGCAACTGGTGAAAGTAAATATTAACTTTTGTTGTTTTTCAAGGGCAGCATTTCTCATTATAAGATAAACCTTATGGTCCATAGTACAGTTAAAAAAAATAAAAACAAATGAGAAAAAAACAAAATTCAAAGACTATTTAAATAAACTTAGAACTAAACTTTTAAGTCAACCTTAAAATGCTATTTATATCCACAGGTGTGCCTTCAATTAACCCCAATCAGATGTGAAATAAAACATCAATCTTTGTGTTTAAAACAAAAAAAGAGCATGAAGAGGTACTAGATGCAGCTTTGTTTTTGCGTGGCTCTAGAAGTGCTGACAAAGGCGACGCTTTATCTCAGCTGCCTTCACCCCAATAGAGGACAGGCGGTCACCTCAAACTGGTCAATAAGCAGATAAACCGTATGACCCAAGATCTGAGCCGAAAAACCTGTTTCTTTAGGGCAAAAACGCGTAAGACCCTGGCCGGCTCCTAACATCTGCCTTGATGTGTGCAGATTCAGGATCCTGGACGCAGACGTCCACACCCGAACCCTTCCCACCCGTCCCATTATCTGCGCTCCCAGACTTGACTCTGAAGCAGATAAAACATAACGTGACACGGACTCGTCTGAAACAGCTGACAGAGTGATGGGTGGGAGCTAGGAGGCTTCTCAGCTCTGCTAACCTTTGATATCTCACTAAACTTAATGCTCCACTCATTTTTCACTGAACTCCAACTCTCTGGGTTTGTTGCTTGTTAACAAATAAATAAAACTTATTTTTTTGTTTTAACTTTACCAAGAATAAAAAACTAAAGATTTTTGTAGTGCTAAAGAGTAATATGGCCAAATCTTGAATCAGCTTGTAATTTATTATTATACACTTCTCATTTAACCGGCACTGATCACTTTAATATCACACCTTAAAATGTCACTTAATATAATATGTCACTTGCACTCCGAATTTTCATTGCTGCTATGTCCAAAGTCCCATATTGTAGATTCTGTGTAGTCAAATCATATTTCTCGCATAGTTCTCTATATTTTATTATATTATTTAAAATTGCTTTCAGGGTGTAAACTGGACCGGGGGTTTAGAATTTCATCCCACCTCATGTACCACATGTGATGTGATGACAAATAAAATTCCTTGATTCCTTGATATTAATTTACCTAAATTAGAGATCTGCAACTTTACTGTCTTCTGAGACACAGGCTCCAAAACTCTGGGTCAGAACCAAAAGACGTCCAATTAAATAATGCAATACAACTTTTAAACT
>JAVLVB010001306.1:1492560-1507192 GCA_032876305.1 Orestias chungarensis
ACACACACACACACACACACACACACACACACACACACACACACACACACACACACACACACACACACACACACACACTTTCTGTTTTTGTGTAATCCTGATCTCAAGGTCGTCGTGGGCGGTGGGGTTAAAGGTCACTGATCCATCACACAGCAAAACAAAGAGGTCACATTAGCCTGAGAGTGAAAAGAATGCATTGCCGTAAAAAGTGATTGCAGGAATATTTTTTTGTGCACTTTTGTGAGTTCATCAATTGAACTAAGATTTTAATTATCACATGACCGGAAAAAGACCATCGAAACCAGCTTGTCCTGTATGGAAAATACTATTCACTCTACGTGAGAGTAACAACACAAACACAAATCATAAAAGGTCAGCTCATATTTAGCAAAAAAACATTATTCATCGATCAGTAACCCTTTGGGAAAAAACACTCGGGAGACAAATTACATCTGGTATAAAACCACCATGTCTTTCATATTTAATTGTCAAACACGGTGGCAGTAGTGTGATGCTGTGGGGTTACAATGACTAACTGATAAATCCATTAATTTCTGGTCAGAGAAAAACCTGGCACAATACAGCAGGGAAAGTTATCTGACCTAACCACCATACATATGAATTAATGCAAAAAGACATAGAACATTTAATAATGAAATGTTTTAGGGGTGTCCTAGTCAAAGCTCAAACCTAAATTTAAATGAAACGACTTGGCATGGCATTCAACAGACCGTTATTGATTGAAGATTTTGAATGTGGCTCAATAATATTCTGGGAAAGACTAGGGTTTATATTTTCCCCCACTATTGTAAAAGTAATTGTGAGTAATCACAAATACATGATAGACGCCGTTTCCCTCAGGATTTTCAGGAGACTGTGGTGGGAGGGTCTCTGACCCTCTGAGGTTTTAATGTGTATACATTTTTAAGCCTGATGTGTCACGCTTAAGTGCATTTAGAGACCATGGATGTAAATAGCTGTATATGAACATACTTGGATAAATACCATCTTACAAAGGCATATTAGAAGTATTTTAAATTTAATACAGGATAAAAAATTTACCCAAAAAATAATTTTTTGGGGGGTTTGTACAATGAGCTCCAGAGATAATAAATATCCTCCTAATAAAAATCCTCAAGAAGGCAGCGATGTGTTCCCCCTGAAGGTGATTGTGGAGTTGTGATCTCATCTAATTAATTAAAATAACTGCAATTAATCAAAAGTAATGACAGGAGGAGCTGCCTTTGAAACATATATTTTAAGGCCTAGTCTGCTTATGTATACAGTTTTCTGTAAATTTATTAAATTAGCAAAAATCTGAATAAATGTAAATATTTTTTTGTTTTTCACTAATAAAACTCTCTTTGGAGTCAACACTGGACCTTTAGTAAACCAGACTTCAGCAGCAAAAAATGTCAACATGCAAAAACCCACAGGAAAATTAAATTGGCTGAAACTTGAAAGTTATTTCTAAATGACTTTAACATAACAAAGACTCTAAAAACAACTTTTTTTTTTCTTTTTTTTTTCTGCATGCTGATTCCAGAGGAGTGAATGCTGCAAGTCAATGACTCGATGCAATCTGCTGGGGTTCCTTAGATTGGAAACTTTTTCAAATTGATTTGTTAGAATGTATCTTTGATTTTAATTGATTTTTTGTAAAGTACCTTGAGACGACACCTGTTGTAAATTGGCGCTATATAAATAAACTGATTCTTGAAACTGATTCTTTTGATTCCACATTAGAAAACGTTAGTTTAAATATAAACATACAATCAAGTCACCCAGATTAGTCACAAGTATCAGAGATTCTCTAACAAATTTTCATATGGAGGGGATTTTTTACAAAATGGATGTGTATACATTCATTAAAATTCATTACGCTTTTTTTAAAGAAAATATAAAAAATAGATATTTTTAATTTATTTTTTTTAGGTTTATTTAACTGGCAATCAAATGTAATCCTACCAAAATGTATTGATAATCTAATTATACTTAAAACAAGGAACAACTTTACAACATGCTCCCTGGTTTAAAGGCCTGGTTCAGTCTTTCAGTCTGTTTCCTTGATTACGTTTCTACTTCATGCTTCTTTGGTGTGAGGGAGGCTATAACATAGTCATCAGCAGATACATGCATGCTCAGTATGAGGGACTGCTGTAAAGTCAACGACAACACAAGCCATTGTCTAGGTCGCCTGATTCCAGTGGAGTGAATGCTGCAAGTCAATGACTCAATTAATCTGCTGGGTTTCCATAGATTGGGAACATTTGATGTATCTATGATTTGAATAGATTGTCTTGTAAAGTGCCGTTAGACGACATCTGTTGTAAATTGGCGGTATATAAATAAACAGATTCTTGGCTTCTTAGGTGGTGAAATAAACTTGTACTGCTCCTGCAATGGCGATGGTTTTACGACACGTTTTTTCAAATTACTGCAATTTGTTTAAAATCCTACATATAAAATCTAAACAACTACAAAATTATTAACTTGGTGCGGTTTCTGTTTTGTCTTCGGAATTACTCCAGGGAACATCTAAGTTTGTGCTCTCCCGCTGTCGCCATATTTATTCATCACTTCAGGTCTCTGTGCGCATGCGCCGCGAGTCAGACATTTTTTTTCAGGTTGGGAGGGGGAGTCATGCATTTGGGAAACTAAGAAAGTACAGCTGTGGAATAGTCTGATAGATCTTTGTTGTTGTTTTTTTCTCTCTTTCTCTGTCCTTATAAGACTGTGGCGGCCCGTCCAGTCGCTCATTAATGGGTAACACTGATAGATTATGCCGAAGGTTAAACAAGAGGCGATTACTTTGTGTGTTTGTTTTTACATGTGCCCGGATTGGTTTGGATAGATTTTTTTTTTTATGTTTGCGTGTGCCTCTGGAATCCATCCTTAAAGTAATACATTTTGCTTTATTTTAAACATTTAAGCGACAATAAAACTTAATCAGGTGAAATCTGAAAGAAGCTTAGCGCTTTAACCACACTAACTTTTGGTTTCAGATTTAAACAGCAGAAACATTACTTTTTTCCTGATTCTAGATACATAAGCATTATTTATATTCTAAAGGCTTTATTTAGCGTCCAAAAATTATTGGTTCAGACATAAATGTTTCAAACTTCTTATGTTACATTTAATAGGATATAGATCTTTAACATGTAAACAAAAAATTGATATTTCTGTTATAGTTTCATTACCGTTTATGACGCATTAAAGAACGTTCAAAACTTGCCTCAAAGTGTCTTTACAAGGGGTCTCCTGATTCGATATAAATAAATATTGAGTCATATCGGCGTGCACCAGAAGTGTCCGATATCATCACCCCAACACAAGCAGTCTGGTCCAGCATTTGATCATACTTTTGAAACTGTTAACAATTGTTATTTGATCAATATCCCACAATCAAGCCTTTTTTAACATTTACAGTACAAAAGTAATAAAATCTGTATGATTCATGGTGATATCTGTATCGGGTCAATATCGGTATCAGGCAAAACCAAAGACGGAAATATAAAACATAAGGCGGATTGTCTGTGGCACAGTCGGTAGAGTAGTTGTCTTGCAATCAGACAGATTGTAGGTTTAATTCCAGCGGCCCCCTGTCCATTTGCCCTTGGGCTAGGCACTTAACCCCAAATTGCTTATCGATCCATGTATCTGTGGTGAATGTGTCTATGGTGTAATGCTCTTTGAGTGGTCAGTTTGATTAGAAAAGCGCTATATAAGCGAAGTCCATCTTCAGACTGCCCTTATGTTTAAGGGTGAACCGATGCGATATAGATATCAGTCCGATATCGGGCAAAAAACCAATATCAGCCCATCTTCATCAGACTTTTCCAGCGTTTGATCACCATTGCAAAACTTGTTATTTATTTTATCCAATTGTAATCTCTACAGAAAGTTTAATATTTAACCATTATTTCATCAGTAATAGTTCATAATTGACTCCTGTCTAACATTTCACACTCTGAAAGTAATAAAAGTGAATGACTCATGTTCATATTGGAATCCGGTCCATACTAAAGACTAAAATATCAGTATCATATCGAAAGTGAAGAAGTTGTATCGGGGACACCTCCCTTAGACTGAAGCAGTAATGGTGGCTAAGCTTCCCTGCTATCATGCTAACACCAGCTACCTGGTTTAACAGGCCTTTTTTGCGCCCCTGACAGCAAACACAACACATGACAACCGGCTTCCTGGTCGCCACTCATCCGACAGTTCTCACTTTGAGACATTTGTCCTTCCTCTGAGTCCAAGACAAACGGCTAGCTTTGCAATGCTAGCCTGCTAGCAAGCCACGCCGTCTCCGTTGGGGAACACGTGGAGTTAACACGTGACGTCTCACAACAAACCTGCTCGTTGTGTTTTTAAGCGATTAAACGACCAGCTGCCGCATTGATAGGCGATGTTTAATGATGGTAGAGACCCGCGTGGACGTGGGTCAGAGCCACAGCAGACACGGGCTAACGGAAAAGGCTCTGGAGACGGACTAGGCCGGAGGTGTGTGTCATTGTTAGCATTAGCTAAGCTGCTCCCACAGCCAGCTACAGCTCAGGGTCTTATCTATTCAGGGTGAACTCAATGCAAAGACCAGTCGTTGATGTTTGTCCCTCAAGGCAAACATGTGAGCAAAACAAACAGATTTAATAACATAAAATAATAAATGGTGACCCAATCAGGACTGGTTTCATTTTTAAAATGGTTAACAGGTTTCCAGGGATGACACAGCAAAAAACAGAAGGAGAATTAAGCAAAAAAACTAAAAAGATTAAAAGCAGTGAGGATTAAACTGAAGTAGTTCAAAAGGCCAAACCACTCATTTATACGTTAAAAGAGGATTAAAGGCTAAACATAAGGAGACTGGTCACCTATTTACACAAAACTAAACTCTTTGCACGTTTAAAGGTGTTTTTTTATATTATATTTAGGGTGTGACCGGTTTATATAGAGAGACTCCCCTGGTCTCTAATAATAGCACAGGTCACTATAAGCAGGCAGGCGGGAGGTTCGCCTCCTAACATGAACGGCCTGACAGCTCGCTTTAACCCGGCTGTCTGGGCGCTACATACCGGCGTGTCCCTGTCCGTTCACGCTGACCACGGTCACTGCGTTCATCTTCCTAGTCCACGGGTTCACCTTGGGCGGAGGAGCCTCGGTGAAACCCCCGCCCGGCTTATCTCCGCTCCCGCCGCCGTCCTCGTCCTCCCGGGGCTCCACAGCCCGTCTGGAAGTCTTCTCTGGTCCGCCGCTGCCGTCTGCGGCGCCTCGCTGCTGCTGCTCCTCCTCCTGCTCCTCCTCTCCCACCTCCAGCGGCTCGCCGTGGATCACTTTACCGCGTTCCTCCGCCGTGGCGAGTGGGTTGCTAGGCAGGAGAGCCTCCACCTGAGTGGCCATTTCCCCAGCAGCGTCTTTCTTCCCACCTTCTCGGGATTTAACGGCCCGTTCCTCACCTCCTCCTTCACTCCTCTCCTCTCTCCTACTAGTCCGAATCCGCCTTCAATTTGAGGGATTATGCTCCACGGGGAGAGTCGCTCCTCCGTCGCTCCGGCCAGGGATGCGGAGCGGTCAGCACCGAGAGAGAGAAACCACCGGGAAACCGCGGAGAATCGAGTCCGAACGGCCTCGCAGAATCTCGGGCTTCTCAGCTTGGCTAGCAGCAATATGGATGATCCCCACCACGCGACAGACGGCGGCGCGCACGTACGCTGGTGGAGGAGGTGGAGTAGCCACGTAAACGTAGGGAGCGCGCTTGAGGGTTCAGGTCGGGATGATGCTTTGAGGTACTGTCGGAAATAACAACTATGCCCGTACAATTATGAATAAAATTATTAATATTGTAATTTTTGGTATGGATTTCATTTCTTCTTAGTCAAAAAACAGAAGAAATGGGAATACTTAATTTACAGTTGATAAAATTTGTGTAGGTGATAGAGTTGAAGGTCAAATTCAATAGTTTTGTTTCTGTGTTTTTAATATAAAGTTAATAGAAGGGCTGCACAGTGGCACAGCTGCCTTGCAGAAAGAAGGCTTCTGCAAGGAGTTTGGATGTTCTCCCTGTGCATCTGTGGGTTCTCTCCAGGTACTGCGACTTCCACCAACAGCCCCAAAACATGTCTGTTAGGATAATTAGATTTGTCCTTAGGTGTGCGTCTGTTAAACCCTGGAAAGGACTGGAATGCTTTCCAGGGTTTAACGCCCTCGTGACCCCACACTTATAAGCAGGTGGGAAAATAAATGAATGGATTAAGTTAATAGGGAGAATCAAAATTAAGGCAAATCATGTTTTTGTGATAACATTATCTTTTGTCCAAATTTACATTCAGTATGTGGCAATTATTTAAGATGGTACAACTAAAAGGAAGAAGAAGATTTTTTTTATTTTTAACTAAACCTTTATTTAGAATTCAGTGCAAAAAAAATGAAAACCCTACAACACAAATATTGTATCAGAACAAGCTTAAAAAATAATATAAATAAGGAACTGTTGTTCCCCCTGAGCATATATATTACATAAAATCCCATCGAAGCCCAATAACTTAAAAAATATCTACAGATATTTTTAAGTCTACAGAGCCTGAGCCTGGCCTTAATGATGAGGAAAATAAAGTCAAAAGAAAATTTGGTGTGTGTGTGTGTTTTTTTTTTGTGTTTTTTTACATTTATTATATTTTTTTATTTTAAAAATCTAGGGGGTTGGGTAATACTTTTTCAATATAATTACAGAGCCTGATTCTGGACTTTGCAAAATACCTTATTCAGTCAAAGTTCCTGTAATAATCACTGCTTCTGAATTTGATTCAGGTTTGACTCTCACCAATTCCCTTCATTCACATGATGCCACTTCCGGTATGTGGAAATGGTTCATGCTGAAACAAATCAGACATAAAACAAGCGCTGCATTAAATACACAATACACTATATATTAAAAACATACACAACAGATAAATCCTTTTCTAAATATGTATCATTGCATAACATTTGTCCAACAAATATGAAAGGTTAAAGTTCCAGAGACATTCTTTTTTGTATTTGCAGTGAATTCTTTTAACGTTTGTTGAAATAATTAGTGTTACTTTTAAGCAAATGGTTGTGATCTCTAGCAGTGTGACATGAAAGTAGTGTGTTGCTGTGAACTAAAGGAAAACTTTGGTTTTTACATTTTTCAACAGATATATTTTAAAACATGTTCGTTACTGCAGTTCAAACGTGTACAAACTAAGAGGTTTGTTGGTGACATTGTAATCCTAAATTAAGATTAGATTTACTCACAACTGTATAGAAATTAATACCCCATCCCTACTGACTGCTCCATGACTGATAAGTGCTGTTTGTGGGTACAGAGGTGAACTGCGTTGGAGTTAGATTTAGGGTTAGGCACGAACTGGTAATGGTTAGACTATGGTAAGTGTGTGTGTGTGTGTGTCTCTGATTTCCCGACGGCCATGAACGCACCGTGTCTCCAAGTATGACGTGTGCTTCAGCCTCGCTTCATGAGAACACGTGTTCCTAAAACAGGCCTTTTACAGTAGCTTCATCAATAGTAGTTGACAGTTTTTAGTGTCTCACTGTTTATTTGTAATTATTTGCTGTCACTTTAAATATGAGTTTGAAAGGTGAGGAAACAATAAGGAGCTTCTGTTTCACACGTGCTTATGCATGAGCTGCACGTGTCTCGTACGATGATCCCCGACTTTTGAAGAGTATTCAGTGTTTTTGTTTTTGTTTGTTTTTTACCCCTTAAATGTGAGGTTTTCATGTTCTGACCACAACCAGCTGGTGTGCGTGTAGAGTTTAAATGGACGTGTGATCTTTCACTTCATTGGTGGAAATTCTTCAGTCTACCTGGAAGGTTATGCAATTAAAAAGCCCAAGAGTTTCAAGTGAATTATTTACATTTACTTTGAATTAAAAGCGCAAAGAAACATTTTGAAACACAGATCGGCTTATGGCCGCTTACAATTAAATACACTTTTAAGGGATTATGAGCCAGTCTGGCTCCTTGGAAACGAAATATCAGTGATGACTCAAGATTTTTGCACATTGCATCAGGTTTAAGATAAATTAGGTGAAAGATCCAACACCAAACACGTGTTTGGACCCCCTGGTTGCTTTAATCCTAGGGAAAAAACAAAAAAACTTGTCATCCATGTTTGCACATGAACCACAGAGCATAACTACTGATCCTGTCTGACTACTTTTAAAAAAAAACGTCTAGCTGATCAGCAAGATGTTTTGTATCCACGTTATTCAAGAGTGTAAATTTCGTGCTGTATGTCTTTGAAAAAAATCTGTTTGTGAATATTTTTGAAAGAGAAAATAAATCTGCTGCCACAGAGAGAGATGAGAAATAGCTGTTAACCCCTTGATTTACATTATGCGTGTAAGTTTGCTGAAAAAAGACCTTCTAATTACTCATCTGACTAGTTCAGTCTCTGTCAGTTTCTCACATCGTTATAGAACCATCTGATCTAATGCTTTTCAGTACATTGCCTGAGTTGATTAAGCAGCATTAGGAAGTGATTTGAAACTGAATCATTTTAATACAATCATCCATCCATTCCAACTGATTCTGGTTATCAAACAATGCGTCCATCAAGTTCATCATTAAGATTAGTTTAAAATGTTTTCTGTCTTTGTTTACACTGGTTGCCTCCACTTAATTTTTCTATGTTGACAGATTCTTAAAAATCGAGCTAAAAGTCTGCACATTTGATTTATTTATTTTTAAGAATATGGACATAGTAACAGTAAAAGAATAACCTTTTTTGGGGGAGGATGTTTTAATCAATTTCTCAAAGATCAAAGCTGTTTGCTTCGATTGGGACATAATGACTCCGTTTGCACCAAGCCTCAGCAGTTGGACAGAGGGATTTTCATTTTGCTTTAAAACGCTTGACTCCAATCCACACAGGATGTTAGACTATAAAACGTATAGAACCTGTGCTATAGACATATGTTATGGGGCACTGCGATGAGGTTGCTGCAGATTATGGCCACACGTCTGTCTGCTGGTTTCAGTTTTCTATAAAACATTGTAAAGAAAGTTGTTTGGTTTACACACGTCAGTCCAATTCATAAAGTACATTCACACAGCAGTTGAATGCGCCCCTGATTTAAATTGTTCATATCTGATTTTTTTTTTTTCACCACGCGGTTTTATGGTCCAACTCTGATTGTTGCACCCCTCCTAAAACAAAATATTCTAATCCATGCAGGAACACCAAAGGACGGAGATGAGTTAAGGCTGTATTTACACAGCAAGCAAATAAAATCCTAATCAGATTTTTTTCCCATATGTGACCTATATGCAAACATCCCAGATCAGATTTCACCCCCCCCCCCCAAAAAAAAAATCCCTTCCATGGGAGATACAAATACAGACTTAAAAACAATAATTTATCTAACTTTTTGTTAATTTATGTGAGACACAAAGCATGATTTTGGACCAAAACAAGCTAAACATGGCAAATTTGGATATAAACAACGGCTAAAGCAAGCAGTGCTTTACTTTGTTGTTTTTTCTTAGCTTCGTTTATCTTGTTAGAAATCTGAACTCTGATTTCTCAAAAATGTTACAATCCATTATTGCTTCCATAAAGATTGTGCTACCGCGTAACCCATGTTTCAATATTACATAAGTACAATTATTATACTAAACTGCATAGGCTGAACTGTAGACGCATACTTTGGTGTTTGCAACAAGATGCTGCAGATCTTCAATATGCTTGTTAAGTGTAATCTGTTCTGCAATCTTACGTTGAGGAAACAGCATCAGAACCGTGGACTTAAAAAACCCAACAACCTAAAACAGATAAATGTGGAACCACTGGGGAAAGATTTTATATTAAATCAGGAAAATGTTCCTATGACTGGTAATAACAAAAACAGTCTTCAGTCAGAGGCATCATTAGTGTGTATTACAGACTACTACAGCCCTCCGCATCTACAATGCTTCTGGAATACTGTTGAGTTACAACAACACGTAACTTTCCTCTAAGATTAATACACCTTTTAATTGAAATTAATTAATAAATAGGCCATTTTAATTCAGGGTCTGGATAAAATTACTGACCTAGTAGTAGTTTTCATTGTTAAGCAACATGAGCTGTAAGAGCTCCATGTAGAAAGAAGAGTGGTATAGCCAGGCATAATAATAGAAGGTTAAGTGGAAGGAAAAGGTGTGTTACAGGCTTAACTATTATTATGTAATATAATATAACATTAAATATATTTAAATATATTGATATGTGTTTATCTTGCTAAACTGAATTTGGGTTGCCAGGAGCTGTAAGCCATGATCACGTTTCTCTGAGTTTTCAATACAATTACTGATATAGATAAGCATCTATGTGATACATTAATTAGCAAAGATGCAACTTTGAGTCTGATCTTCAACTTTTGCGTCTGGTCTCACAGCATTCGTTTACAGCGAACGTCTCTATGTTTGTCTTCAAGGGCTCAGTGTTAGAGCAAACCGGTGCAGGAACTTTATCTGCAACTTACTAGACTCTGAGTTTGTGAGTAGAGCCTGAAGTATGCAGTCAGCCAAAAGAAATCCTGAGAAGGATGTTACTCCCTGTAGTGGAGTGTACATTATTGTGGAGGGCGTAGTGGTATTCAGTCTGCATGAATGACAGGTGTGTTGAGTCTCAAGAGAGTGACAACAGGGCAGATGCCCGTTTGTGCATACACTTTAAAGAAACCTTCCCAAGTCATTTTGCTAGACTTTAACAATCTGAGAAAACTCTCAACCTGAATTAGTTATTTTTTACTTTTGCTTAGGAGATATGTAGAAATGTTGTTACTCACCCAATTTAAATACCAGTTCTTTAGTTGGTTATATAAGAAACAGTAAAAATCAAACAGAAATCCCTACTGTAATACACGTGTTTGAAAAACAAAAAGCTGAGAAACACCCTGAGACTGCTGGAGAGGGGGGCGAGGCAGACAAGACAGAACCAGCCTCCCTACTGCTGCTGTGAAGCTGTGGCCTATTAATCACATTTCATTAACGTGAGTCTCCTCACTTCACACAAACACTCTGTGGCATCTCAGTAATAGTTGCACACACGCCCGCAGTAATGATAGACAAACACAGGTTTAATCTTTCACCACGGCAAGAGTTACACTGGATATAAAAGTACACTCCTGTCAAGATTCCAAGTTTTTCTTCATTTAAAATAGTTAATTAATTATTGCATCATTGAGTAGATTCATTTGAGCATTGTAAATCTTTGACTTGTCTATATTTATCATCTTATCTTTCAAAAAAATGCTCAGATTGAGCAATCTGTCTGATTGGGAGGTTGTCTCTGCAGATTTTCAGTTGTTCTGACAGGGTAGCGTCTATATATTCATTTTCTTCTGCTGAATTTGATTCTGCCAAATGCTAAAGGTCCTCTTCATCATTCTATTTGTACTAGAAACCAGAGTTCAGCATTGGCTTCATCAAACAGAAGCCGTTTACCCACATAAACACGAGACTTTCAAAATGGTATTAAAGTATTTAACAAGGGTTAATGCTGTCTTTGTAAGAAAGGGCTTCTATCATTCTGTTCATCCTTGATACCCCAGATACAGTGGTGTTTTTTTATATTGGCAACCTGGCTTCCAACCCAGGGTTCGGTGGAGCAGGGGGTGGCAAAGGCGCTTAGAGAAAAAAAACACTCCTCTGAATAATTTGGAGAATCTATTTATTTAAAAGTTATTTATTATAATTTAAACATTTTTGGTAGAAGAGAATACAGCAATAGTTATTGGATAAGGAAAGGAACGAAGAAGCAAAACTGTTTGGTGATGGAGTCAAAGTGAAGGCACAGTCACTTAATGTTTGGGTCAAACAAAAAAAAAGGCTCATGGTTGTTAATGAAAGTGTGTAAAATAAAAAATAATCATGTGTCATATCATATTTTGGGTTTTATTTGGAATCAGATGCAAACGGACAAAAGCTAAACAGGTGAAGGGAAAAAGACTGCAAATTATCGCATGAAGAGAACAGGCGATGGAACCAGGTGAGCTTAATTAGAGGAACAGTGGCAGAATGAGAACAGGAACACAAAGAGAAATTAACTAAAGCTAAGTAAAGGCAACCCAAATCAGAATTTGTCTTTGCCAATATGCTACTTACTACATATTCAATAGTCAGACTCAAAGTTGCATATTATCTGACTTTTACTTAATTGGACATAAAACTGCACCAAACGAATCCAGATGTGGTAAATTTAGGTTTAAGCAATTGCTGAAGAACACAGAGAGAACAGAGTCAACACCCATTGCTAAAAAGCTTTAAAATCATTCTATAGGCGGCGTCCATTGTTATTTCACTAAAAATTGTGAAGTTACAATGTTACGTCAACGTTCTTGTTCCGGGCAGTACAGGCCAGTAGCCTTGTTCAATTAGCTCCTTTATTGTTCCTGGCTGCCTTCCTGTCCAGTTATCTTCTTGTATTCCTCAGTGTTGGGATTTCCAGTTCTTGCTTATAACACTCTTTTTCTATAGCAGAAGCTATATTTATTTGATAAATTTATCCTTTGGAAAAGGTTTTGTATATTTGTCCTGATTGATGCCATTTTTTGTCAAAAAGATCCGACACAGGGTGAGTGCTTAACCTTCAACACACCTCATTCCCGTTTATAACAGGATGTCAAAACAATGCAACCAAGCAGTTTTCCTTTTACTTCTAAATCCACACATGAGAAAACTAATTTTTGCTGCATTGTATAGGTTAAAGATTGTATTAGAGTTGAACATTAATAGGTACACTAATGATTTAGTTTTTCTATATCCACTGTGTGTCATCATAACTCGTAGTCTGATAACTATCAGTCTTGGTTAAAAGGTGAAGTTTGAAAAAGAAGGTGAGCTTTATACTGATACACCCTTGTAAGTAACCTAAAGATCAACATTCAATGTCCTTGTTTTTTTTCCCGTAGAAGTTTGAAAAATATTTTCACAGAGTTTCAGCTGAGAGAAATTCTCTTGTAGCTGGAGCTTATTCACCCTGAGGAGAGAACGCCCAGTGTTGCATTTCCAGTTCATTGCAGCCTTTTTTTCATATAGGGACTGAAAACAATAAATCCACAAGCACAGTTTAGGAATTGGCTAGACAATAATTACCATGCTCCAGAGGTTATCTGCATTTATCAGCCTTCTACAATTTGACCTGTGTAATTTTGATGGTGGTCAAACCAAGCAGGGACTTACATTTGAGACTGGCAACTCTCAAAATCCAATCAGAGGGGCTTTTTTTGGGATTGCTTGGATGATTAGGAAGTAGTTTGTTAACGTCATGCCAAACAAAAACATCTTTAAACATTCTTTATGCATAAATCAGCTGTGACTTCAAAACTTAAAATATCCTTGGATACATGACTTCTGGTAAGAAAAATGTCCCACCACATACTCAATGCTAGTTAAGATTTTTTTCATCCACCCATGGTCTATGCCCATTTATCCCTGCAGGGTTAACAGGAAGCATGTGTTTGTCTCCTGTTGTCATTAGGCTGAAGACAGGGTACACACTGGGGACGAGAGGTTGCCAGTTCATCACAGGACAAACAACCATGCATTCACAATCACACCTAAGGACAACATAAAGAGTAATTCCTTAATTTATATTCCCAAAAGTAAAAATCTCTGCTTTTTTATATCAAAAAATGGATCTTGAAGTCAGGGTAAGGATTTTTCTGATTCATACTTTAGAGTGCAAATTAATTGCATCAATTTGCAGCTGCAATATTATCTGCTTAAGCAATAATTTAATTTGGAAGCTTTAAAAAGACTCTTTAGAGATAGCACAACAAAGTATGTTTTGTTCCTAAAATGCTTTGCTCCAATCAGATACAGAAATGTAGCCTGATTTCGCTCTCTTACTGCCCATTCCAAATACAAAATTGACAAACTAATTCATCATGTCATAAAATGTATTGGTTTCAAGACCACATCTCCTTCTACAAATAATCATACCTCTATCTTGGCACATTCCTAAAACATTCTCAAAGAGCCTTTGAACTTGTTCTTTAGTTAATATGAGGAAAGCGATATCCAACTTTTGTTATGATATAGCAATATTTCGTGTTGAAATTATGAAAACTGTGCTGACTGATCATGTATTTGTCTATAAATTTCTTTCTTTTTCCTTTTTTTTTTAGTTTAATGTAACTTAACCTTTTGAGCTAATCTTATTACTAAACTAGCCTGTTGATAACTAGGATGAACTGGAATTTATTTATGATATGCTTGAAATGAATTCTCTTGTAAAGTGCCTTGGGATCATTTTAATTTTTTTTTGTTTTTTTTGTGTGTGTGTGGAATTTGCCATCTACTTAACATCTGCTATTAAGCAGTTTAACACGGTGTTTGCATAACATTGTCCCCAGTCGTCATTTACATTAGGAGTTTATATAGGTAGGAATTGGAATGCTAAATGTTGTTGCAGGATAAACATTCCTGTACTGTTTCTTTAAGTAGAAGCAGAGTCTTAAGGGTTATAAATTTCCTGATAAGACCTGTTTTACTCATCTTCCGGAGCTGGGACAGAGGAGGATGGAGGGGGACTCTTCATCTATCCCAAGCAATAAAATTGTCAGTTAGATAACGGGAAAGCAGATGGTTAAGTGTTACTTT
>JAVLVB010001306.1:1507292-1534944 GCA_032876305.1 Orestias chungarensis
TGTGATGAAATGTGAAGGGGAGGAGATTTGATTCTAAATAAAATAACTGTTTTCTGAGAGAAAAGTCAGAGCTGCTGGGTGCATGGAGCAAAGCAGTCTCTCCCTCTTGCAACAGGTAAAGCGTTCGGTGCCTTCATTAATTCTCTAAATATTTGCAGATCTGAACTCGGTGAGAAGTCTGAGAGACTTTCTCAACAATGTGCAGCACAATTGATTATCCAAGGCTTACAAGGCCTTAAAGAAAGATAAGGCAAAGCTGTATCAAAGTACAGTGGAGTAATTGCATACCGCATGTGAAAGTGTGGGTGTCTATAAGAAAAAATAAGTAAAACAGAAGGGCTACATATTCAGCAGCTAGATATCTTTTCTGATTATGCGTATACACTAGCAGATAACCTAAGAGTTACTATTTTGTTATTATTTATTAATCTAAGATAAATTAAAAACAACCACATGTAAAAAATATTATTAGCTTAGCATGGGTATGTTATGTTAGCCTGTAGCTTGTTGCCAGCAGCTAGCTGCAGCTCGCAATGGGCCGAGGATTGCATAGTAGCATCAGAGATTTGAGATGTAATCTAACTTCAATTTAATCTCATAACAAACTAACAAAAAATACAGAAATCTTTATCAGTTTAACATTTCTACTTTCAATTAGATTGTTGCTAGCTATTTTGTCAGGTTAAAAGTTGAAGTAATGGAGCGAATATATTTGAGCTCTGATGTCCTATTTGATATTTCTTTTATATTTACTTTAAAAGTAACTGTATTACAAAAAATAAGTTAAAAGGGGAAAAAAGCAAAAATAAGCTAACGCACAAAGATAACCTTTTTGTAGTTTTCTGTTGCTAAGAGTTACATTTCTTTCCATTGTGATTGAACTACTAAGATAGGGTATTAAGGCAGGTCTCTGTTTTTCCTAACACATTTACACACATTTAAGTTAGTTTCAAAACAAAACAAAATACAGAGGGTTTAACAACAGCTATAGTCCATCAGTGTGTAGCTAGCTAAAAGTAGCTAACAGACTTATTTTCTAACATTGGTTTAATTTCAGAAGCAACTAATAAAATACATATTTTCAGCTCCTCTTATATCCCTGATAAATTTGTTTTATGGTAAACTTTGTTTTACATTCAGTTTGCCCTATGCTAGCTGTAGCTAGCATATTAAGAATCTTAGTGAGCAAGCAAAAGTTTTAGACTCCATATTTTCTGAACTATAGTTTAAAACTACAGCTAAATATCTGATCACCCTAAAAAAGTGTCTGCTCAGTTCTCCACAGGCCTACTCAAGGATTATTCAACCTAAAGTAGAACCTGCTTAAAAACTCTTTTTGTGGTTTTATGTACTTAAAAGAACATTGTTGGTTTTGGCTTCACGGTATGTTGCCTGACTTGGGGGTGGTTTGTTGTTGTGGGATTGAATGAACTCAGGAGGAAACACAAGACAGCCTGAACCTTTAAGGTTTGTTTTTGTATTAAGACGTTGCCATTGTCACACACCCTCAGACCACATAATCTTTTTCACACACATCTTCCAAATCATGTGGAATGGACAATCATAGTCTCCTGTAGGTTGTGGACATGTAGACACAGACACACACCCACACAGCCTAACCCCTGCCCTGTCCCCCGAGGCCCCACACTGTAAACAGGCTGAAATGTTGTTCAGCGGCAGCAGCCTATTCTTTGTGGGCGATGACGGCAGTAAAACCGTAAAGCTCCCTGGTATTGTCCAGCGCACCGGTGTGCCTTTAGCGGCCCGATCGCCAGTAAAATACCCATGGCCCACTGAGTTGAAAACAAGGATCAGCAGTTGGTCAGCAAATCCCAGATGAAAGCCGTTAAATGGTGGATTTGCAGCGTAAGCAAGACAAACTCAGAGGCAACTTTGTGTAGCTGGTCAGTGCATGCAGAGTTAAATCAACTCACATATATGCATCAGTCAAGCTGAGAAATTGGTCAAATGCAGAAAACGTGATCAACATCAATTCGATCACACAAACTTTTTCTTACTTATCTTTTATTGAAAAGACAAATATAGTACAGTATGAGGAAGTGACGCGTAGCTTAGACATGTCAATCCAAATTAAGACATGACAACACAAAGTAAATAAAAAAAACAAAGGTTACAAATATAAAGGTTAATTACTATATTTAATTTGAGTCTGTTGATAGTCACTACCGTTTAATTGTGACTATCTACAGAATCAGAATTTTAAAATAACTTGTCAACCTCAAACACCTTAAACCATAAAGTGTCTGTGCAAAAACAAACAATTAAACCAGTTTTTCTTTTAATTAATGATCTACAAATGAATCCTGTTGCATATTAAAATCCCCCTTCTTCTTTGAACTGATGTAATAAACTGGTAAAAAAGGACAATCTGGTGCCATCTGGAACATTTGTGCACCACCTAGTGGTACATTTGTTCTAACTTTCAGGGCTCATACCCAAACACCCTGATGTTTGAGTGTTTCTTTTCTTATATTATCAAATTGTTTACAGAAATGCTGCTTGATAATGTACCGTTTAAGCATACATTTTTTTTATTAATATTCTGAACTCAGTTAAATAAAATAACTGGATTTCAATAGTACTGATGTTTGTAATTCTTTAATCTCCTCTTTCATATGTGTTTAAAGAAAGGACTTGTGGGTTAACTTAAAATATTATGCCTTGATGTCAATGTGAGGAGAACATTTTGGTAGAAGAAGACCAGACAGTGTATTGAGAAGTTTGAAAAGCAGTTTTTAGAAGTAATAAGCATCAAAAAGTACTATTAGAAGTATGAAGCATTTCCCATGAGGTTTAAATTGAGGTGTTCTACTGACTCAGCTAAGAGGTGAAGCTTGATAAACCAGCTGTCTAATCAGCCTAAGTACCCTCAGGCTGGAAGGCTGCCGGTCCACTTTAAAGCAGACTTTGGCAGGCTATAAAAGTCACCTGAACAAACGCTGTTTGCTGCTAAGCAAAGGTCTTTCAATAGCTTAGATCTTGTAGGTTTTGGGACATCCTCTACTGTATGAGAGGTCAATCTGACGATGTCTAAAAAGTTATAGTGAAGTCCTTTTGAAAAGCTTTAGTGAGGGTGACTTATCAATTGGAATGATTACATGTTCAAGAAAGATGAAATTGAAAACATCCTTAATTATGATTTATTATTCATAGAGTTAAAGATTCTGTTACATTTTGAGTAGTCTACCGTAAGTCAGGTGTTTTATTAAAAGGTGTAATGATTTTAGCCTCTCTGCCTGCCCTGTGTTCCTGCTTTGGTCTCAGCTCAATCAAGCTCATCTGTCACACCTGCACACTGCTGCCCAGCAGCATAATCAGCTAATGTCATGGAGCTGTTTTCCTATGATCACATTGATCTTTCTGGCAGGCAACATAAGCAGATTTTTAAAAACTTTAGTGAGTAAATTTTCAGTGTAAAAATATTTTATTGAAAAATAATTTAGTTCAAAAACATCAGGACTTGATGGTTACATGGACAGAAACGGGATAATTGAAATGGAGCAAAGTATTCCAGAAAGATCAGAGGGTCAAACATAAATCTGAGTCAGAACACAGATAAGAAAGAAGATACAGGCTAACATGGCTAATAGGTCCAGAGGGCAAGAAGTGAGGCCGGGGTCTGAAAATCAAAAGGCAAGTGAGGTATCCAAAGAGGGAAACACTAGAGGGTAAATCTGAAAAGCAGAAGCTAAGGTGACGAGCATGAAATCAGGCAATTACACGCTGGAAAATTACTCACGCAAAGGCTTTCAATAATCTGGTCCTGTAAATCTGGAAGTGAGCTAGTTTTAAAGAGCAGGAAACAGGTGAAGGGAATGGTGACTGATTAGGCCCGGCAGAGAGCCACAATGGGAATATATCTGGCAATTAACAGAAGATAAACCTAAACAAAGGAAAACAAACTTTAACTCTGACTTAATATTTTCCATCTTTTTAGCAAGTTAAAAGCGCAACTCTGCAAAGCTACATGACTAAATTATGGAAGGATTGACTGTCTGATTTAGGGAGATAAGCCATGTTAAATTATTTTAAGGATTCAAGGAGACTTTGTCATTCGCAACACATGTGGTATATGAGGTGGAACGAAATTGTATTCTCACGGTCCAGTTTCACCCAAGAGCTAATATTAAAATAGATAAAATAAAGAAAAAAAAAAGTAATATAAAATAAAATAGAATGTAATAAACACAAAATATACATAAAATATAGGGGAGTAGGGGGTTTGGAGTAGCAGCAGCATGAATGGATAAATAAATGAATGAATGAATTCGTAGTGCAAGTTAATATAGACGTTTAAAGTGTCTCAGTGCGGGTATGTGAAGGTGTTCAAAATACACTACTCACAAAAAACTAGGGATATCTGGCTGTCGGGTTGAATTTCAGGATGAGCCCAAAATGCATTCAAACCTTAACAGGTGAACTAAATGTGACCTTCTCTAAGCTTTTGAATGCACGTGTCCAACTGTTAAATGTTTCAGTACTTTTTGCACATGTTGCTGTTCTCTAACGAGGAGCTTAACGGCAAAAGTCACAACAGGTGTTTGATCCTCGAATCAAGCTATAAATGTCCTGGTTCAATTACAGCTGGTGTTTAAACAGTCGTCCTCATCAGGGCTGTTCACATTGTGACATCATGAGACCAACACGACACCTAACAATGGATCAACAGTACCTGGCCATTGCAATGCTTTAAACATGACGTTCTCAGACGGACGTGGCCACTGAGCTCAGAGTGTCAAAGAGGTTGCAACAGAGATACCGAGAGACAACTCCAGGCACGTTTAAGGGAGAGGAGAGGCACCCAAGTGTCACGTCAGACCATTCGAAACAGTTTAAATCAGCGTGGTCTGCGTGCTAGACGACCTGCAAGGGAACCTGACCACACCAGCAGGCACAGGCGTCATCGTCTTGCATGGGCCAGGGAGCATTTACGCTGGACGAGGGACCAGGGGGCCTCAGTGCTGTTCTCTGATGAAAATCGATTCATGTTGAGCAGAAATGATGGCCGCCAACGATGTTAAAGACGTCAATGAGAGCGCTATGCATCAGCCAATGTTGTCACCAGATGAGCTTTTGGTGGTGGCAGGGTCACAGTGTGGGCAGGTGTGTCCAGTCTGTATAGAACTGCCTTACACTTTGTGAATGGTAAGTGACAAGGCCATACTACCTGAATAACATCATTATTCCAGTGATTGTGCCCCTACATGAACAACACAGGCCTAATTTCATCTTCATGGACGACACTGCTCCAGCTCATCGGGGTCGCATCATCAGGGAACGGCTGTTGGAGACTGGTGTACCTCAAATGGAGTGGCCTGCACTTTCTCCAGACCTGAATCCCATTGAAAACCTGTAGGATCAACCAAGTCGCCTAGTAAAGGCTCAAAACTCTGCACACCAAAACCTCAATGACCTGAGGGCTGCCTTTCTCTACTCGTGAACAGCATGAGACGTCGTTGTCAAGCTGTAATTGATGCTCAAGGGCACATGACGAGTTATTGAGACGTTGACATTTTTTGTTGTGGTGTACACACCATTGTTGTTAACTTTTGTTTAAACAAATTGTTTAAGATGAGTAAATCACCAGTGCATCCTTCTAGTTAAATGTCCTACCTTCGTGATATGATATCACTGTAGCGGGAACTTTTTACATTTTCCACAAATTTCACCAGAAAGCCAAATATCCCAAACCTTTTGTGAGTAGTGTATATTGTCCATGTAAAGTGTCAGTGCAGTGGTCGTTCAGGTTGAGATCGAGAGTCTCACAGACGGTTTCTCAGACGGGTTGTTTTACACTTGATGCTCCGCAGCCTCCTGCCTGAGGGGAGCGGGGGAAAAAAGTGAGTGTGCTGTGTGGGTGGGATCCTTCATGATGGCAGAGGCCCTTTTCCTGCATCTGGAGGAGTAAATGTCTGTGGTGCTGGTGAGGCTGACTCCAACAGTCCTCTGTTCAGCCTTCACCACTCTCTTTAGAGCTTTCATGTCTGCAGCAGAGCAGCTTCCATGCCACACGTTGATGCTGGAGCACTAGTCGCTCTCCACCACACATCTGTAGAAGGAGGTGAGGACTGAGCTCCCGAGTCCAGCTGTTCTCAACCTCCTGAGAAGTAGAGCCGCTGGTGTGCCTTCCTGACCAGAATGGAAGTGTTGTTGCTCCAGTTGAGGTTGTTACTCAGGTGTACACCCAAGTATCTGTAGCTGTTGACCACTTCCACAGCTGATCCACCAATGTGCAGGGGGTGGTGGTGGTGGTGGTGGTGGGGGGAGCATGTTGACCCCTTTTTAAGTCCACAATCATCTCCTTTGTCTTCTTTATGTTGGTGCAGAGGTTGTTATCTCTGCACCAGCCCTCCAGATGTTCCACCTCCTGCCTGTAGCTGGACTCACTGTTTGTGATGCATCCAACCACTGCTGTGTCGTCCGCAAACTTCACAATATGACAGCCTGGATGGATAGGCGAGCAATGTGAACAGGAGGGGTCTCAACACACAGCCCTGAGGGGATCCAGTGCTGAGGGTAATGGTGGTGGAGGAGATGTTGTGAATCCTCACAGACTGCGGCCTGTTGGTCAGGAAGTCAAGGACCCAGTTGCAGATGGAAGAGCTCAGTCCAAGTGAGAGAGGGAAGAGCTCAGTACAAGTGAGGTAAAGAAGTTCTTCTGCAAGAAACCTCATCTAAAACATCTTGAGTTATGAAATATGAAGGCATATAAATATCCTCTAATGTATCCCAAAAGTACAGTTAATTATTCCCCTAGTTTTGTAATATTCAGGATACATTTACACATTGTGGGATGTTGTCATACTCTTTAAGCTTCTAACCCACAAAACCAGAGGACTCTCAGGAGATCAATTATAATGAATTTATTGAAAGGTGTGGAGAGGAATCCGGCAACAGGAAGCAGCAGGCAACGGCAATGTACGGCGGGGCAACAGGAACAGCGGGGGCAGCGGGAAACGGCAGGAGACTCTGAGCAACAAGACAATGTGGGAAACCGGAGTCTTCTGAGGGTTAGGACAGAACAGGTGAGTTGATGTATTATGGAGGGAGAGTAATGTTGGAACGATCTTACTTTGAGGGGATGGGTGGTTGACGCCAGGGAGGAGTGAGTGGTGAGTCCTTTCAGCAGTAATCCGATGGTGTGGTTGTCCAGGGGGGGTGTGCGGCGGATGGAGCGATGCTGGGACGGGCAGACCGAGCTGAGCCAAGAGGAGTGGGGAAACCAGATGGATGCAGCAAACCAGAGAGAGATCTTGAGCGGATTTGAGTACCGGTGTTGGTGGAAACCTGAGGTGAGTACACAGGAGGTTAGGGGCATGGGAAAAAACAAAGTATCAAATAAAACTCAAAAAGGCAACTGGAGAAAAACTAGAAACCACTGTAGAAACAGTAGAGCTAGATATCATAAAAAAAATCAACTAGAAAACACTCGAGCCTGGCATTGAGGACTTAAAATTACCGGGAGTAAACAAACACTCAGGCGTTGAGTAGCTGATCCACCACTCCTCTTAAACTGGCTCAGCTTATCAGTGCCAACAGGGCGCACCTGGCAGATGCACTGGTGAAGGCGCTCCAGCAGAGAGAGAGCACTGGCAACCCCCTGTGGACAACCTGGAGAAGAAGCTGAAAAGAACTCACTCTGACAGTTGTGTTATTAAAACAGGACAACCTCTTGAACCCCTTAAGATAATATCCAAGAATCTTATAGTTTTCTCTAAGCATCATTAGAGTTTTCAAATGCTGGTGCAAGAAAGGCAGATGCATGAAATCAGTCTATGCGGAGCTTAATCTGTGGTTGCTTCACTTTTTAAACAGTGACTGCAGTGGTATTTATTGAGTACGCATTTGTAATCATGTGTCAGCGATTTTTTTCCCCGTGTTGCAACGGTTTCCTTTGCATTTCTTTGGGTTATGAGAGAAAGGTGCCAGAATCCAGCAGATTGCCCTAACAGGGCCCCACATTTCCAGCTACATGCACGGTCTTGACATGTATGCACATTGAAAACCTTTAAAGCAACATGTGTCCTCCTCACTCACCCTCACAGGGAAAAACTTGTACGATATCTGTATCTCAGGAAAGGAGGAACTGTTAGATGATAATAGCTTGTCTCATAAAGTTAAATATAAATCATAGGAAAAAGATTAACTCAAAAAAATTGACATTTAGGGATTTTTTGTCTTCAATCCGGTTTCTTTTCCCTTTTTTTTTATTTCAGGACACAATGTACACATTATATGCAAATGTTATTTTGTTGAGTGCCCTACAAATTTATTGTTTTGAACATTGTATACATTTGTCTCATTACAACCAATAATTTTAGAATTTTTTTTTTTGTAAAAGCATCAAAGAAAGTCCGAATAAAATTAATCAAATTTAAGATGGTGACCAAGAATGCATCATTTTCACAGTGATAACATAATCGAGGGGTGTGCATACCTCTAAATGGCCCTGTGTGGTTTTTTAGGCATCTTATTTGAGTGGCTAATTGTTGGTCCCCCTTTTCAGCCATTGAAACCAAATTAAATTATGATTATAATTCTGATCATGTCATATTTTAAATACACTAGTAGCTGGATAAGTAGGATACCGGGCAAAATGTTAATCCTTTTGAAGAAAAACGGTCAAAAACCGAAAACGTATAATATCTGCAGCTTTCTCAAATGGAAAGTAAGTATTGGAGTCACATATCTGGGGCCATCTAGTGGCCAAATGCAGCTACACCACCTGGCATTACCCTTGAAAGGCTGTTTTGTTCCAGTGTATGAACTAAAGGAGGATAGAACAATGGGACCAGGTTGGGTTTAGGTGGATGACTGATTTAAAAAAAAAATTATTTCCCTTTTGGAATAATATAAAATTGTCCAAGGCAGCTGTTTTGGTCATAAGGACATTATGTGAACTATTTTATTTATTTATTTTTCTTAAGGAATCACATAAGCGAATAAAAATAAAAGAAAACGATTTGATGTCAATCCCAAACTCATGATTATAATGAGATGATGGAAACATCAGTAATCCATACAATCATATAAAGTGGCTGCTTTCTTACACACTTTCCCGGTCGGATGATTATGAAGTTCTTTTATTTGATTGTATTTTTTATAAGCTGATATTGAGCAGAATAAGAGGAAAGCTGCGTTGTTTGTTCTCATCCAGCATGTCGGAACAGGCAGGTACGGGTCTGGTGGGCGGGGACACATGTGGGCGGCTTTTAAAGCAGATTTCTTTGGAACCAGAGCCTGTGATCCGCTGCTGACTTGCTCCTGTTGCGCAGTTCGAGATGGCTCTGGTCGGAAAATGCGCAGTGGTGACAGGAGCGGCCATGGGGATAGGAAGAGCTGTGGTGGAGGTCCTGCTGAAGAACGGAGCCAAGGTGAGGGGATCTGGAAGCAGATCCAGCTTCTTTGCTGGGGTTCTGGTACTCCAGAGCAGAGCTCCATGAGGCTCATAAGGTTTAAACAGATTATCTTATATGTATCTACGTTTGAAGGACATCATGTGATTGTTTTGTAGGTTTTTGTTTGCATTTCCCAGTAAAATAAGTCTGGGTGTATAGTGCTCTTCACACATCAAAGTGGTAATACAAAAAAAGAACCTGCAGACCACAGATGTATACTGACTGAAACATCATTAACTTTGGCTAATGTTGAGCTCGTATACCTTTGAATGTCATCTGGATCTTCGCTCCACCAACCCAATGATTTTTCAGAGGAATGTTTTGTTAAGACACTTAATTGCTCAAACTCCTGGGCTTACAGTTTGTTTTTACTGCCTTGCTCAAATGTTCTCCCTGGGATTTTATGCCATCTGGTCTGAAATGTGCACTTGTGGAGCTGCAAGTGTCACTTTAGACCTTCAACAATGGCTCCTAATAACTGTAACTAAACGTTATAAGGAACCAACTGATGTTTCTAAGTGGAGATAAAATAACAAAGATTTGGTTTGAATTTGGTTGAATTACCACAACAAAATGAGACCAAAACTACAAGTTATACATTTTTTAATCCCATTTTTTCCATTTAGTTGAAACACATCAGCTTTTCTGCAACATTATTTTACACCAATATCAATATACGAAGTTGAAGTTGGCTTCCGATTCCAGCTTGCGATTCCGCTCAAATTTCACTACCTTCGGCACATGTAATCTTCTCTAGATAAAAAAACTACAAAACACAAACCCTTCAAACCTGGACTGGATTGTTCTAAAGAGATTTCAGAATATTGAAATCCAAGTTTGTGATTTGTGAAACTTCAATAAAGGCACCATTTCAGCACTTTTAAGTATTTGCATATTACGTAAACAGCTCCAGCCCCAAAACTACAACACATAGACACTTCAAACCTGGATTGGATTACTCCAAACTAGTTTTACAATATTTAAATCCAATGTGATTTGTGAAAACTTTCTCTGATTTGTCAAACTTCAATAAAAGCACTGTTTCAGCACTGCATCACACTACAACTGATCTAGCTCCAAAACTACAAAACATAAACACTTCAAAACTGCACCTGCATTGTCAGTTTTGATCCTTCATTGATGATGAGGTTGGCTAAGCAAGTTGACTCTAGAGGAGCTCCAGAGAACCACAACTCAACTGGAAGAGTCTGTCAACAGGGCAGCTGGCATTAATCTGATCTTTATGGATGAGTTACAACAGAATACACAATATTAAAATAAGGCCAGATAAGTTACTGTTTGGGATTTGAGTGAACCAATGTGGGGGGAAGGGAAAATGTGCAAGACAATCATATTTTCGTCTTTTTATTTAGGAGAAATCCAAGTGAAGACAGTAATGGCAGAGCAATGTTTTAGGGACAATTTGTTTATTGGCCAAGATCAGAGTTCAGTCTTATGAATTCATTTTAAGGTTTTATGGCTCTAGTAGATTTTATTTGATGGTTGCTAAACAGGAAGGGCGAGAAGAAAAGACCAGGAATCGAACCTGTGACCACTGATTCGAGGACTGTTGTCACTATATAACGTGCGCGTGTTCGGTTTAAGTGTTATTATTACGTTTCATTTAGCTCTAATTTATTTGGTTCGTTTTTACAAAATTATTCCCATTTAAGCCGACCTTTATAAGCAATGTATTTTTTATCTGGTCTAAATCCAAGCTAAAATCAGATTAAACAAATTAATAAAGGTAGAAATTCTTCAAAACTGTAAGGTAAATAAGCTAGAAGCGACTTGATATTACTACAGTGTGGAAATGCAATTAAAAAAAAGTTAACGTGTAGTTAAACGTGATTAGTGTGATGCTTGTTTAATTGCAGAATTTGCATGTTCCAGTTGAGATCAAACAATGTGAGCAGGAAGAAAGGAGTCAACTGTTTTTGGGTGTTTTAAATAAGGCCGCTCCTAAAGATAGAGCTCCAGAGAAATTAGAACAGGCTTAACAAGTTCTAGAGAACAAAACCAATGAAATTGTAGATTTTGCCACTACTAACTAAACTTTTGCAGCACATATGTTACATATAACATATGTGCCGGTCTAGTAAATTATAAGCTCAGACACCCTTTATATAAACCGACAGCAAGCTAATGTTTGCCAGGATAAATGTCCGTCCCTTAATGGGGGCAATGTCCCGACGCACAAATAAAGATAAGAAAACTGTTTACAGTCAAAGTCCCTGTAGCCCAGGTTGGTCTGTTTTACAACATTCTGTGTGTTCTCACCTGTACAGGTGACCCTACTGGACATAAATGAGACTGAAGGCGAGAAGCTCCTAGAGTCCTTGAAAAAGCAATATGGAGAGGAGAAAATGTTGTTCCTAAAGTGTGATGTGGAATTAGAGGAGCAGATCAAAGGTAAAACTATTTATTTGTATAGATAAAAAACAAACAAAAAAACAACAATCACAAACATAATATTGCTGCTGCAAAGCAAAGGAAAATGATGACAGGTTGAAAATCGGACGACAGTTTATGATGTTCCAGTCGATGTGTTTTAAAGTAAAGTCTCAAATTAACGCAACCATGCCATGCAGCACAGGATGCAAAGCAACTTTACCCCACCTGATGATATTCAATTGCATTTTCAATTCAGCTTATGAAGGACAAGAAAGTGAATTGGTTCCAATCATAAATGCATTCATACATTTGGAGAGTAAAAACTCCCCTTTAACAGGAAGAAACCTCCAGCAGACCTAAAACCTGGTTCAGTACATGCAGCCGTCTGCTGTGACCAACTGGAGGTTTGAAGAAACATAAAAAGTGGATTGATGTCCTCCTCCAAGAAGCTGTCTCCGCTGAGAGAACGCCAGACAAGGTGTGGTTACCATGGAGAGAAGAACACTAAGAGAAAACAAAAGGTTAACAAGGTTGAAATAACGTTAACTAAGTACATTGGATAAAGGAAGAAAGTAGCAGAGAGAGAAGTGGTCAGATTGTCCTCCGGCAGTCTAAGACTACAGCAGCAGAACTATAGAAATAACATAAATTACACAACTGTGGAGTGAGACATGAAGAAGGTATGTGCTTCTTTGTTTTACTTTTAACTAAGCCTTTATATAGCCTTTATTTAAAGGGAAAGTTTTTAGCTGTTTCCTAGAAGTTTAAAGGTGCAACAAATAAATGTTAAAAAAACAAATAAGAGACGAGAGCTCAAGTGTTTTATCTGGAAACTACTGACACTATTGGACCTGTGTAAGGTGTTTGTCAGAAACCAAAAAGACCTCAACCTGGGGATTAAGCCAGAGCAAAATGGAGCGATCGGGTTTCTTTTTGGCAGCCGATGGAAAACTGCAGCCTTTCGCAATAACTCCTGAGTTCTGCCTGCTTGTGAGAACATCTGAGAACACCTTTTATATACTTTCCCGTGTTTGATAGTTTGAGTTGTAACAGGATATGTTACGTTTTCTGTCTGTCTAGTTTGTCTTTTGTTGCTCTTTGAAAAAACACTGAAGAAATTGAATAACTGTATTTATGTGAACAAACAGCAGGTCAGACTGTGTAGAAGGACTCTTTGTATTCAAACATAAAATTCCCTGAGAGGAATTAGAAATTTAAATACAGTGTACATTGATTAACGTCTTGCAAATGTGCTTATCTCTCCATATTTCACACATTTTGTTTAAAAGTTTAAAGCCAGAAAAAACCCCAAAAACAAGTTAAACCGAGTTTTCTTTTTCTCTCCAGGTGCTTTTCAGAAAACCAAAGAAACCTTCGGAGGAATCGACATCTTATGCAACAACGCCGGCATCCTAAACGAAGGCACATGGGAGAAAACCGTGTCCATTAACCTGGTAAGAAACACAAACTTTACTAGGCTGTGGCGCATGTCTGGTTAAAAAAAACAACAAACGTTTTTATGGAGCCTCAGTAGATGCACACAGAGCGATTCACAGATGCACAGAACAAGATTCCCACTTATTTTTCGATGCACAACGAAAATATTGACTTAAAAACTGACTGTGGTCTGGGAACTTTTTTTAGTTGGAGGGAATCTCATATTGACACGTTTGTTGTTTCGCAGCCACTGAGACACAAACATATGAGTCAGATACAATAAAAAACACAGCATTTCTAATCTCTGTTTCAGATGAGCGTGATCAGGGGGACGTACATCGCTTTGGAGCATATGAGCAAGCTGAACGGTGGGAGGGGAGGAGAAATCGTCAACACAGCCTCCATGGCAGGTAAAGGATTTATCACGCAGCTAGATTGGAGCACCAATGATTGAAAGCAGATCCAGCTTCATTGAAATTAAACCATTTATAAACCTTTCACTGGTAAGCTTGTCTATAAAAATGTTTTCAATCTTATTCTATTGCTCTTATCTTTGTTTTTTTTTAGGTATTGGTCCGTTCCTGAGCTGTCCCACCTACACAGCGACCAAATTTGGAGTAGTAGGATTCACCCGAGCCATGGCCGTAAGGACGATTTTAATATAACCCAAACAGACAAAAATTAAAAGCTTTTCAGTTTTGTATAAACTGCGCATTACCTTTGTTTCAACGTTCACAAAATGAGGTGAAAACCAAGATGTAGCTTATCAAAAATTGGTCTCAAAACTGATCGGTGAACTCTTGATTCTGGTGTTTGGGGGGCAAACAGTGTGTGTTTGTTTTTCAGGCGGCCTCTGAGGCTTCAGGGTACGGTATACGGTTTAACGCCGTTTGCCCTGGTTTTGTGGAAACAAATCTCATGACCAACATCCCAGCCAAGCTGGGCCAGTTCTCCAACCTGGCTGACGCCGCGTACAAATTAGTAGAAGTAATGGGGACTTTAACGTAAGTTGGGACCGTTAAATAAAGTGGTTTTAGTCTGCATCTGTCTATCGTGGACAGACGTTTGGCCTCATTCACATTTGACTGTCTTTGCCGTGTCTTGTTTCAGCGTGTCTGACGTGGCGGACGGCGTCTTGGAGCTGCTGACAGACGAGACGAAAAATGGACAGGCTCTTTTGATTTTGCCAAACGTAAAGAGATGCGTGCCGTTTCCATCGTTGGCTTCAATACAGTGAACAGTTTTAACAATCTGTAAGAGTTATAGCTAATTCTGCTAATAGCATTAGCATCACTTCTATGGCCTTAAATGTTAAGGATGGATTTAATCTTTTTCTGTTTCTGTACTGCCCTTTATTTTCTCTAATGTTTATGTTTTCCCCTAATTGTTAAGCCAGTCAAAAGAAGTTTAAATATGGTAATTATTCTTTAAATGCTTTGAAACATTAAAGTAAAATATAATTTTACAGCATTTATCTGAAGATGTTTAAGCATTCTGTCGATACCTGATAAAAGTCCTATTAATCAGTGTTTGTTTTTTTATTTTCAAATGTAAATATAAACTAATAAAACAGATTCATCGTTATGATTTTTTGCCTTAGAGCAATAAATAAAATAGTTTGTGCCAGGAACACAAGTTAAATGACCAGAAACTTTTGTAATGTAGGAATAAAACAAATTTGATGTAGAATAGTTATAAAGCGGAAATCTGAGAGGAGTTTCCAATTATCCCTTTAGTATAAACAGAAGAAACCAGATGGATCAAACTTTCCGGCTGTTACTCATTAACTTTGTTCACATTTCAGTAAAAGCGCTGCTTTCTTGTTCCTACAATACCCAAAAGTCAGACATGCAGCTGTAAACACATCATTTTAGAGCGGATGCTTTAGTTGGAATGTTACGCTCCGGACTCTCCCTGCCTTTTACCAGCTAATTATGGCAGCTGCGTGTTGTTTTTAAATGTTTTTGTTTATCTGAATGGATTTTACCTTGGTGATTTGTAAATAAATCAATAAACTTTTTTTCAGATGTCATTGACACCTAAATAGGGCAAAAAAATCATTATTCATATAAAAATTACATGTTTTTTTTAAAGTGGAAACATTCCTTTCCATTACACACATGTGAGTCATCGCTGTTTCCACAGATGTGTTTAGCTTGGTCTGTGTACTAAAGCGGATGAAATGTTATCAAAGCTCACATCATTTAACTATCTTCAAAGAGACACTGTGGATGGAGATGGTGTTGCAAGTAAGGAAGTCAATTTTGCATTTTGTGGCATGCTAACAGCTAAATATCTGTGCAGCACATTTACAGTAACATAATTTAGCTCATTCGCTCTTGTTACACCTTCTTCCGTCCAGGCAGAGATATACTGGAATATTAAATATGATCATTTCCAATTATGATTGATGAAAGTGATGGTTTGCACCTCCTCCTTCTCTCTCTCCTCTTTGGTCCTGTTCTGCACTCATGAGGCCTC
This sequence comes from Orestias chungarensis, assembly GCA_032876305.1. Classification (NCBI taxonomy): domain Eukaryota; kingdom Metazoa; phylum Chordata; class Actinopteri; order Cyprinodontiformes; family Cyprinodontidae; genus Orestias; species Orestias chungarensis. The sequence continues at coordinate 1,523,024 of JAVLVB010001306.1, forward strand.
CTTTAAAAGTGTGGGATTTGGGGTTGTAGATTCAATATTATTTGGTAGTTATGTGCTCCTACGTGTAAGAAAAATCATTCCAGGTGCAAGAGAAAGAGAGAATAATTGTCTTATGATGTAAAAAGATATATAAATAAAATTAAACAAATCCCAAAAGGTCAATGCACAGTATAAAAAGCACAACTAGTTCATTTGAAAGAATAATAATATCCAAAATAATATTAAAGCTCTTCCAAAGAATAACTTTCCTACCCAAAACATTTACACAACTGATAGAAAGATAAACGATTTTATATGCTATTTTAATAAGTACAGTCAAAAATAATGGACAAATATTGTAATAATAATTATGTTTTGTGTTCTGTGAAGGGTCTCTACATCGTGTCTGATGAGTATTTTACCCTTATAGAAGTCTGAAAGGCATTGTATTTAGGTTCAGACTTTGACTAGGCCACCCCAAATCTCTCATCATCTTTCTTTTTAAGCAGTTAGAAGCCGACCTGCATTAATGTCCCTGAGACTAAGTTAAGTGTCTCCATCTAGTGGCTGGTTTTGGAGCATGCGCAGCTCGGCACTTTTCACATCTAGAAACTTCTCCAATTATAAATGCCGCGTTTAAGAACTTTAACAACTTATTGAGTAATATGTTGTAAACCATTCGTTTCAAGGTTTAGTTCACATATGTTGTATTCCTTCTTCTTTTGTTGTACATCAATGATGGTTTACATGACTACACCAAATGTTAAAACCATGGACGGAGAACCTTTCCTCGTATTGGTTACACACATTAGAGTCGCTTTACATTTTTAAATAGATCATATTTACTCGGGGGGGGGGGGTTTGATATGGAAGCAAATCGTTACCATTTATAAAATGAAAGAGCACGTCTGGAAATGCTTTCTCATTTTCAAATTTTGGTAACTATTTGCTGGGGCACATCTAAAAAAATAAATAAATCTTACATGTTTTATTTTTTCATTTTCATTTTAATTAAGGGAAGGAATGAGCAGTCTTAAAGAAGGAAATGAACATGCAATTAGGATTATTGATTACACATTTTGTTCATGAGTCAAATAATGCAGCCACATTCATTCAAATGAAAATGCATTTCTGGAAATTCATTTTCATTTAATTTTAGCAAACTTTTGTTTTTTTTGGGGGGGGGTGTTAAGGCCATTTTGTTCCCCCCAACGGTTGCGCATGCGCTGTTCGGCACCAATGCTGTGTGTAGAAGCATCATGGCGGAGGCGATGCAGACCGACAGCTTTCCAGTCTTACCTTCGGGACTGGCGGAGGGTATGACACCTGCGTTTCTCAGCTGCATGCTCTGTTTCCGTGCAGAAAGCCGTCTGCGCTTCCTTCGAGGGTTCCCGGAGGTCGTGGCGGTTTGAAACGAGTCGCTTTGTTTTTTTTTTCGTCGGCGGCTAACCGCAGCGTGGCTAAAACGTGCTAAGCTAGGTAGCTCCAACGTTTCTGCTCCAAGGTCGACGAGAGCAGGTCTGCATCCGATGCTGGTGCGGACTTTCCCGGTAGTATACGCACATAGAAAGTCGAAGGATGCTAATGAATGTGTAGTTCCGCTAAATTAGTTGTGCAAATGAATTGGATGATGGTGTTTTTCCTCAGATTGCGGTACGTAGTGGAGAAATCGCGGCTCACCAGATTGACTGCAGTTAAACCTGCTAGCCTTACAGGATGCGCCGGATTATTCGCTAACCTGCAGTGCAATCATCTGTATTTTAAACATATGTCCAAATGGCTAGAAATAGGCGTATTAGCAACATTACAAGGAGTTTAATCGCTCTAGACGCACACACAGCTTTTCAAAGTAAGACCTCTTGTTTACAAACAAGCCTTGTTAGTGTTTATATGCTAAGATGTTCTGAATTCAAGAATATACAGAAAACACCGTTTACTGTTAGTAGAAATACTTCTTCACCCCAGTATATTTCATACTGTACTTATGTATATTATCTGTCGTTATTATAAGTGGTTCCTCTAACTTAAAGTTTGCACTGATCTTTAATTTGTTCTTTTTCCTTGATGACAAAATTAAAGTAAAAATATTCAATCAAAAGTTTTGATTGCCACTACAGTCGCCTGTCAGTAACTCTGTCAGTAACTACTCAGAAGACTGTATTTGATAAAACATGTAATGTAAAAGCTACTAGTAGATTTAATATCAATTTTTCTTTTACTTAATGCAGTTTTTGGCCTCTTCTAGCCACCCCACCTCTAGTTTATTTATCTTGTTTTAAATAAAGATAAAAAAATCAATGAAATTCTTAAAGATTTCTCAGTTTTTACAGTAAATGTCAATAGGTTTTAAGGATAGATTTTTGTTCAGCAGATTTTTGAATGTATTAGTAATATTTTTGACTTTAAATTGGGCTGTGAAGATATTGCAGTTAAATCATTTTAAAAATAAACTATTATATTTTGACATTTAACCTATAAATCATTTTCACATTTTGATCTAATGATGACCTGTTAACCTTCTAATGAAACAGTTGTTCATTACAACATGTAAGTCTGTTTTTTGGTTTAAAGGTTCTGAGACATAAGCAGTCTGTTTAATCAGTTTATCCAAAATTTACTGTCATCTTCAGGCATATCATATTATTTTCCAGACAAAACTTCCACAGAAAGTGTCTCTAGTAGGAATGGAAAAAAAAAACTGATAGGAAATGGGATTCTGGATACGTTATTAATGAGAACTGACGTGAGACCAGGACGAGGTCGCTTCACACACCTGGAAGTATAACTCAGGCAGAGCTTACCCCAAACAAAACCAACCTTATTGTTTAAAATTGATTATCAGGCAACATTAGGGGAAGAAATCAGCAAGTTGTTTTATGTGAAACCACAGAGAATTGGACTTTAAAGAGCAAGAACAATGAGGGGCACAAACGTCACATTTGGTCATGATTGAAAAAGCTGCATCGGAGGCATTTTGTATTTGTGAAAGCGAGTGTATATTTATATATGAGGTAGCGGAAATCTGAACTCAATTTTGATCCAATATTTTATGGTTTGAATAAATATCGGAACCACATACCTGTGAAGTTACTGCTTCTAAAAAAAAAAATGTACTTATGAACTAAAATCCACTATAGTTATCTTGAGTCCTTGATCTTTGATTTTACCATTAATCATGCAAGGGAGCTATACTTGCAATTACCTTTATTCATACAAACCACATCAGCCAAGCAGAATCAATGCATAAATGAGAAACCTCTAATGATTCCTCTCTGTTGATTAGTTCAGAATCAATCAAATTTTAAGGGAGTAATTCCTAATCCACGTCCTCTATCCAAAACGACCGTTTTTTTCAGGGTGCCCTGCAACTTCTAGATCCCTTCATGCTCCAACATAGATAAATAGGTTTAAGCGAGTTCGCATCATTTTATATCACACGTGTAGTTATCTTAAGATATTACTGTTGAATTGTGTTGTTACATAATAAAATACATAAACTGTTTGGCTTTCATCTTTCCTTTTGGATCTCAAAGCACTTTTTGAGCATAAATATTATAATATAAATATAATATAAAATAATTACATAATTTTCAACTTCAAACTTACTGTAGATCAAATTATTTTCCCTTGTAGTTGCATATTTGTTTATCAATTAGGCGAGACAAGTAGGAAGATTGACTTCTTTTGGACCCTGTTTCAGTTCGTATGTTTGGATTCTGTGGTATCTGCTTCGACAACTCGTGTAAAATTTGTAATGTTCTGCTTTTATCTGACTTCCAATAGAATATTTATCGGAATCAGGACGTTGTTGGTTAGTTTGGATGTGATCAGACCTAGAGAAATAAACAAATTTATAACATAAATGATACATCTGCCCACTCCTTGTTCTATCTAGTGTACAATTAATACAGCTGTTCTCTATAATGTTATTTATAAAGTGGTTTATAATTTTATTTTTTTTGCATTTATTAAAGTAATCTACTAAGTTTAACTATTTTTTTACTACATTTCTACCAGATCAACAATAAAACAATATTGTATAAAAAAATTGGTTATTCATTCACTCTGAATATGAAGGTTTTAATCCAACCACATAAATAGTCACGTTGCTGTAGAAACAGTTTATTTAATTTACTGTAAATCTGAAATAAAAATGTTTTTATGTGCTTTCCTTGTTATGGGGGAGAACAAACGGGAAATAATATAAATATATTTTTTGTTCAGACTTTTTATTTGTTTAAATCATTAGCAGTAAAAGGGAACGTTTACTATTGATTTGTTTATCAAAGGAAGTGTCAAAGTCTGCTTTTTAGTAAAATTAACTTATTATTAAATTAAAAGCTTAAAAACTGGAAAAAAAATGGTTAACTATTATGTCTAGTACTTTAGATTTTCAATTTTAATTAGATAAAAAAAAAATTCTAATCTGTGATAATTTTCCTTTACTGTGCTTTTAGTTTTTTAATGATCAAATTTTCTTGGGTTCAGATTAAGGGGCTGCCTAAAACGACTCTGAGGGCCTTGAAGGGCCCTGAGTGGACCGAGCTGATACTTGCTGCTTAGACTTATACACAAGAAAATAACAGAATCTCCAGATCATTTACTGATGCATCACCTGTTTTTCTAAAACCATCTTTGAATTGAGACATGAAGTTGAAACAGTGGTTATATAATTAAGAAAGTGGAGAACTGCGTCTCCCAGAAGGGCCTAAAACAATAAACAAACCATGTTTTGTTGTTTAGTCAAGTGTTATTTACAGGTTTCTGTATGTGCGTCATCAGAGGCATACGGGAGGTTCTATGAATTCAAAGCTGCTAAGATCTGTAAATTAACACATCTGAGCTTTATCTCTTGGAAACTCAAAAAAAAATGCATGAAGCAAAACGTTTTCTTAGGGTGTTTTTTATGCTGCACTTACAATATTATATCTCAAAACCTCTTGTTTCTGTTTTTTTTTCCTTCTCCCTGCAGTAGATAAAATGATCCGGGAGCGTGGCGACCTATTTTCAGACACTCAGTGTAAAGTCTGCAGCGCTGTCCTGATTTCTCAGTCTCAGAAGTTGACTCATTATCAGGTCAGTGCGCCAAACTCCCTGCAGCCGTTCAAGCTTTCGGAGACTTGATGTACCTTAAGAGGTGCTGGAATAGTCGCTTTTATGTTTCTGCGTCATGGTCGGCAAGTTTTACACATACAAGAGCCGTGTTTGTCCTCAATCTAGCTACATAAAACCTCAACCTTTGAAATAAAAAAGACTAATAATTATGTTAACAATCTTAAGATAGAAAATGTTTTATTTATGAAGAATTATAATTCATTTTTAAGGGTTTAAAATATAGAAAAACATTACACTTGTTCAAGAAATGATTCATATGTTTTATTGTATAACAGGTTGATACAATGTTTGTGGAAAATAAGGATAAAATATTAGAAAAATAAAAGTACTTTGAGGTTTGTTTTGTGGTTAATGTTTATTGCATTTATTCCATGGAAAAATTTATTAAACCTATATATTTTTTATAACAATATTTTAAATCAGTAGCTTATAATTTGTTATTGAATTTTATGTAAAAAGTGCCTACCTACAGGTTCTTTTCATTTAAAACATTTATTAATGTATCAGAATTTGTTGAAATTAGATAGATAGATAGTTAGATAGATAGATACTTTATTGATTCCAGAGGGAAATTAAAATTAATCAGGGCTATTTAATTTTGTGATTATTTCAAAGAATTTGCTAAAAATTACATTTGTGGCTTGTTTGATAAATGTTTTTTCCTGTATTTGTGCTTTCAGAGTAAGAAACATGCCAACAAGGTGCGGCGTTTTCTTTCTCTTGAAAATGAGAACGGCGATCCGGTCAAGAAGCCCAAAATATCTGACAATGTGAGTCAAAAAACATCTGCAACATTCAAAAAAAAGAAATCAATGTCCGAAATCATGTAAACATTATACGGGGGGAAAAAAACCCAAAATACTGAGGAGCTAAAACCTACTCGGCTCACTTTTATTGTTCAAACAACATTGTGCATCCTAAAGTTTGATTCAAGGTAATTCATTACAACTCAACAAGTATTAAGATCAACTCCTAGGTATTTCCAGAAATGGAATTAGTCTGTGGATTACAGATTACTTAGATTCTTAGATTGGAAACTTTTTCAAACTGATTTGTAATGATGTATTTATGATTTTAATACATTTTCTTGTAAAGTGCCTTGGGATGACATCTTTTGTAAGTTAAACTGATTCTTAATTACTTACATTTTTTTAGATTAAGCACAGGATAATAAAAAGCTCACAGTTTAATTTTAAAATTTGGACGCAGTGCTTGTTCTTTTTAAAGTAAGGTAGTCTTAGAGCCGAGTTTCAGAATAGGTGTGTAGTGGAGCGCAGTCTTTGTCACAGTTTGTTGCTCTAAGTCTGTCTGGTTTGGAAAGTTGGACTCTTGGACAAACTGTAATCAGTACAATATATTTCCCTGTTTGTTTTAATAACACAGAAGAAAGAGGGAGAGAATATATCCTAAAAATATGCTAAATATTTATTTGACCTGTTTCTTTGTCTCTTGCTGCCAGGATTGTAACAACGGAGACACGGACCGTTTGAAGACTTGTCACCTGTGTAACATGACCTTCACGTCTCCCGTTATGGCTGAGTCTCATTACCAGGGCAAGTTTCACGCCAAGAGGCTGAAAATGAGAGCTGTTGGGTCCCAGACCCCAGGTTTGTGCTTCATCCAGATCATGTCTATGTATTTTCGGAGTTCCTGGTTCTTTTCGTAGATTTTTCCTCTCTGTATCTTGATCTCCAGCAGAAGCCTCTCAGACGGTGCGGCCGACGGAGCGGCCCGCCGACAATTCGGCCGGCGTCACAGAAACTGACAACAACGACCCGGATCGCTACTGCTCCACTTGCAAGGCGTCCTTCAACAACCCGCTTATGGCCCAGCAGCACTACGCCGGCAAGAAGCATAAAAAACACATGACCAGGCTAAAGCTGATTGAGACGTACGGACCATCCACCGCACCAGGTCAGAGCCTGGGTTAAATCAAACTGTTAAGATTTGTGAATATTCATTGTACTTCATATAACTTTATATAATCAGTTTAAAAGTTACATGAACATCTGCATGTATTTATTGGTGAAATCATTTAAGTTCAATTCAAAAACTTTTTGACATTATTTACTTTATTAACGAAAATGTATGTCTAATTTCTGCAGACTTCCATTCTCAATATTCCATGTAATCTCTGACCTGGAGATTGAACTAAATGCACCTCATTATAAAGTTTTACTTTGTGACTTTTAAAGGTGGGGCCACAGTTTGTGAACATATCAGACCAACCAGTTTACTTCTATTTTTCTGTCCCAGCCTCTCTTTCTCGCATCTGTCAGTTCTTTCCTTCCCACTCTCTGTTGTGTCGCTTTATTTCTATCCTCCTTTTCCTGGTTATCTTTTTCCACAGAGTCATCTTTTTTTTAAAAGTCTGCGGGTTTCATTGAATGTTAAACGAAAGATCGCCGATAAAGATGAGGCGATCTCTGTCCGGACCGGGGCGGCAGTCTTCCTATTAACGTTAGCTGCAGCTCGCGCCACATCCTGTACCTCATTTACACATTTATGTAACATTTTTTACCAAAAATAGTAACGATTAGTTTTTGCTGCAGAGCTCTGTCTAACACAACCAGGCTTGTGTGTGTGTTCATTTTGACTGGTGTTGGATTACACTACCCCCTCCATAGTGTTTGTGTGTGTTGTTTTTTGGTATATTTTACGTAGTGTTTGTTTAGTTTTTGCACTGTTTTTGTTCCATAAGAGCAGCAATAGATATCAGTTATCCATATCTTTAAAAACAGCAGTGTGTGCTTGCGCTTTGTGAGTGTTGCTGTGGAGTTTTGAAAGTCGCCCAACAAAAATATAAAAGACCGCAGCAGATTCTTTAAATACTCGTTTATCATCACATTTATAATTGCCTCAAATAAACGCCTCGAAATATTGCGCTAAACTTTTAGTCCGTATCTGCGTCTCTGTTGGAGAAGAATGTAATTTCAGGTTCTTTAGGACTGGTTGGGTTCTAACAGAGAGAAATGGGTTCCAGTTCTCTGCTTTCTCTTGTATCCTATTGTTGTCCGTTCGCATCTGTGACCGTCCATCAGATTTAAATCGTTCTCTCCAGCAGTCGCTGCCTCTATGTTCCTCAGGCTAATTTCCATTTCTCTATCTCTCTTCCTCTGTCAAGGTGTCTCTATCATCCACGCATTCACCTTTGTGCCCATCTATCCATACCTCTGTTTTTAATTTCCTGCACTACTTCCTGTAGGTCGATCTGATGAAAAGCTCCGTAGTTTTAACGTTTAGATAATTTTTTCAAACTTCCCTAAAAGCGGACACACATTCAATTCTGTGCTTGATGATGAATATTTGCTATTTATGCAAAAGCAACTTTCTTATTCTGTGCCTGGAAAATAAAGAAGCGAGTTAAGAACCCTAACTTCTGTCTTTCTCCCCATGTAGCGTCAACACTAAACGGTTATCCATGCACCGTCTGCAACATCGTGCTCAACTCTGTGGAACAGTACCAGTCTCACATCAGCGGGGCCAGACACAAGACCCAGTAAGTGGAGGAGTAAGCAGGCTATTTACTACCCAAATGTTCAAAACTCCTTTTAAATTAATGTTTCTTTTAACGCAATTTGTTTTACAGAATGAAGAAGGTTGGTCAGAAACCTGGAGAGGAGCAGCCTTCAGACATGGAGTTACGAGGCGATGACCAGTGCGCGGCGAGCGACGACCAGCACGCTCCAGCGGACGACCAGCACGCTCCAGCAGACGACCAGTACCCGCCCGGCGACGACCACTACGCCCCCGCGGACGACCACTACGGCACTGGGAGCGACCAGTACGATGACAACGGCGGCGACGGCGGCCGCTTCGGCAATCATCAGTACACGCCAGAGTTCTCCACATTTTCGGAGCAGTTCCAGTACACTTGAGGCCGGACCGGGATTGAACTGGAGACGGACGCTCTCCAAACAGACCGCCCCCTTTAACTCATTAGCAAAGCATCAGCCCCTCCCATCAAACTCCTCACCCCCTCATCAAACTTTAGCTCCCGTCTGACTCTGAGTAGGTGTTTGCAGTCATGTGAACCTCAGTCTGGACTGTGACGCACCCCGTTGTGTTTTCTCTATCATTTTACGTTGTTTTAGCTGAAATTGTCTTTTTTCACCCCTTTGGTTCTGTAAATTATGACCAATATCAACCCCAGCAGGAGGGAGATAACAGGATGGAGGCAGCAACACTAGAGGAATGTGTTGTCGGCTGTTACTTATGTTTGACACGGAGGGACAAAAAGGACTTTTTTATTTTATTTGGGAAGATGTCAACGTGCTTCATGTTATCTCCACAGAGCCATCAGGGCAGAACTAAGGATTCCCTCAAAAGTGACACTCCAGTTCATAAAAAGCAGAACATTTTAAAAGGGTGCCTCAGATTTTTTTGTTTGCATCACAAATGATCAGTTTTCTTTGTTGTGGTTTGATGAAATCCACTTTAACTATCGTCTAGCTGTACAATTGTTCTGCCTCATCGGTGCAAACGCGCTGGGAAGCTGATTTACTACAAATGGGTTCTCAAGTTGATCTCGCTTCAAAAAAATCGGAACTACAACTTTAAAAATCCACTGGTGTACGCAGGCTAGCCTCATTTCAGACCCAGATGTAGGAGAGAGCTTCTAGTTCCAGATGTGAACGTCCCAACCGCGATTAGATGAGCGTGAGCACAAGCACACCAGCAAGCATGGACTTATCAACACAAGGCTTTTCCCAGCTTCCTGCGGCTAGCATGCTAACATCACAGGCAGATCAGCAGACAGGACGAGCTGGAGTTCCAGAAAGAAGTTGCTACTGGACGATCTTAGTTGCGTTTCGGGGGGTGGCAGGGGTAATTTTATTGCTGGGTTAAATTGCAATTAGGAAAGCTGCAAAAAAAATGTTGCAGGCGCACCGGTTTGTGTATGTTGTTCAAACATAAAGATTATACAGACGTAGTAGAGATGTGTTGTATATTTTAAAGCTGGATCTGGCCAGTCAGGATCTAGTTCTATCCACATGTGCGTAAATACGGCTTGATGCAGCTTTTCCGGTGGAGTGGGATCCAAATCTCAAGTTTAGTTTATCTAACATCTAACCTACTTCAAAACGTCCTTCCAGTCAGAAGTAACCAACACAGACTGAAGTGGTTTTGCATTTCCACTGAATGTATTTAAGGAGATTTTCCCTAACCCGGTCTCTGCTTCCTACCAAGACGGATCTGACGGCTGTAGCTAAATTCATCTACTTTTTACCGTTTACATTATTTTATTTTAGTTGTTTTTTACGTTAAATGTGCTGATCTGTAAATTCATCCGGCACTACAAGCTCCGTTAGATAACATTTTTTATCACCCTGGCTTCAACATTATGCTTCTGTTTACTGTAAGGCGTCCTGTTAAACATTTCCCCTTTTAAATCTCTTAAAGCAACAATTAAAACCTGAGCAAATGTTACATTGGATTACGTAATCCCTCTTATTTTTAAACAAACAATAAAAGCAGACTGATGCTTATTTAAAGGTTTCCTGGATGTGACAGGATTGGCTCATTAAAAGCTTGTGACATGAAAATTTGTACTTTTCCTCATCATTCGTTTCTCCATCAAATCTCCTATTTGCCACCAAACAGACTGATGTCAACATAATCCGTGATGTCAAAACTGCATTTTTAGTGGATTAAATATTTTAGTAACGAATGTCTTTGTTTAAAGAGATTTTTTTTATTTTTATTAGTGAAACTTTCCGAGGACTTGTGCGGCTGTACAGAATATGTATGAAAGACGAATGGCCTTTCTGTCCTCCTGTTTTTTTGTGGTTTACAGAGTTACTTTCAGTATGTTTATGTATTAAAAGATTCTGCAAAGGTCGTGAATACAAATAAAACCCCACAATGCTTTACACAAAGTCTTTTGTGTTAATATGGAAATAAAATGGGTCATTTTTCCAGTGTGATGCAGCAGCTCATAAACAATAAAAAACTGATTCAGTAGTCGTGCTGTCCTGCTCGTAAGTTTACATACTGCTGGGGGGGAAAATGCTTTTAAATCAGATCATAATCTGAATTATGATAAGGAAGTCATTATTCTGAGAAAAAATTAGCACAACACAGAAATGTTCAGATAAAACTTTTGCAATGCCCACCAGGTTCAAATTAAAGTAACTGAAAACTTCCCAGCGTTGACATTTCAAGTTAACCTCAAAAGAAATGTCTTGATTCTCCTTTTCCTGGAAGAGAAAACTACTTTTAGAGTTGTTTTTCAAAGCAACGAATGACGGCTAAAGGGAACCAGCCTCAGCATGAAAACACAGCAGTAAAGCAGAACCTCCCTTAGCCACAGCGGTGACCCCGGGCGCGGACCTGAGCCCCCAAACAAACATTTGTTCTCTGCATCTTGTGAAACCAAACATCTCTGGCTGAGCTCTCAGATGCTGCTGAGATTCCTGCAGCTGTCACGTTGGAACGATCGTGAACAGCTTTAGCTTTAGGTGGAAGGCAGCAGGATCCTCAGTAGATTTCACTTTAAAAAAATGGTCTTATTGAAAAAGCTCACATTTAGGAGACAGATGAGGTTAACCAGAAAAACTGAGCCTCGAGCTAAATTGCTGCTGAGGTTTGACTCCTACAAGCTCATTTTGGCCACAAGGTGGCGAACTTGCTCTGTGTACATAAATAAAAAACCCAACTGGAAACCAGTGAAGGTGCTGCTGGTAACAGACATGGCTCCAGAAGATCCCCTGCAAACAAAAGGATGATTTAGATGGAAATAAGAACCAAATGTTTCCTAGTCCGGCTGCTACATGTATATACATGTATATATATATATATATATATGCATATGTATATATATATAT
>JAVLVB010001306.1:1535044-1559591 GCA_032876305.1 Orestias chungarensis
TATATATATATATATATATATATATATATATATATATATATATATATATATATATATATATATATATATATATATATATATATATATATATATATATATATATATATATATATATATATATATATATATATATATATATATATATATATATATATATATATATATATATATATATACATATATATATATATATGTATATATATATATATATTTGTGACTCTCTAAGCGGAAATCCGCTGTAAACATTTTTCATTTTCTAATCTGTGTGTTCTAGAAACACACTTTCAAACTTATTGTAAGAAGATTCAGCTGTTAGGTTGTGACCACATCAGTATCAAGCATTATAACTGCTAAAATGTGAGCTTGGTGGCCCCCTAGTGGTCGGGTAACACGCTGGTGCTTGGTTTGCTCTTTCTTCTTAGTTAGCAGCCCAGAGGTCTCATGTTGCGTTGTGTGCACAAACTCTTGTTGTTTGCATGGGGGGAGAAGGAAGAATGCCATGTGTTCCAGTAATCACAGCGTCCGAGATTGTTTTACTTGATTAAAGATGTTTTTTTTTTCTTTTTGTTTTTTTGTTGTTGGTGTTTCTTAGATTTTTGGCTTAATAGTGGAGCTGAGCAAAGAACATATGAAAAAAAAGAAGAAAATAAAAGTAAAGTGATTTAAGAGGAATTCTAAGAAATCTCTTGCGGAGTTGCAGGTTTGAGAAATCAGCAAATGCAACAGGCCTCCTCCACCTCTTCAGTGCTTCGTAAAAAAAATATACAGTTGGTTTTAAATTTATGTATAAAAAAATAAATAAAACATCTTAACCAGTTACCTTTAATTCTGCTACATTGAGAGCAAAGTACAACACTTTCTTGTTATACATCATTTAAGGTACAGAACTAATCAAACATTTAATCCTCATTTTATTTTGCATATCGAACCTTTTAGATTTCGGTTTTTAATTCCAGCCGGTTTAATTTGTGCATGGGAAAGCACCACAGATGTAAATGAGGATTTAAGTAAATATTGAAATAAGTAGTATTTCAATATATGTTTACGGCAAACATACAACTATACGGGCCACACAAAGATAATATTGTTTTTACATTTTTACACAATGTCTGAATATTTTACAGGAATGTTGTTAGGAACAATTATTTGGTGAAAAGTGAAATTCTGGAGTTCCTAGTTGGAACTCAGAAATTCCAATTTCGCACTTGAAAAGTTGGAAAACACGGACTTTGGGATCCAATATGCCTACTTTTCTTTTAACACTAGTAGGCTGTAGTGCAACAACAAAATACAGAAAAAAGAAAACCGATTCCGTCTGCATAATTCATCCTAATCAGAAATAATAAGCAGAAGAGCCGCATATTTTTGTATTTTTTCCAAATTTTTCCGATTTCAAAATTTACCAAAACTTAATTTCTCTCGTGTAAAGAATAACATATATTTTTTTCAGATTCTTTACGTTTTCCCAAAGGGTTAGAAATAACTTTGTAATCCTTTTGAGACTGAAAGATATCAGTAACTTTTAAAGCAACACTAAAGATGTTTAAGTTTTGGTTGATTTTGGCGCCACTGTGGACAAAAGCGGTCGTCTTTTGCCTGAAGGTAGACTGCATTTCCCATGAGGACCAGCGTATAGCGTTGTAAAATCCTGATCTCCTGGTCGCCTGCAGTAAGTAATTGAAGTACATTTCTGTTTACAGTCTCTATATGAAGGATGAATAGCGATGAGGAAATGAATCTAATTGTTGTTAAAAAATGTCATATGATGATGTTGAAAATAAGAATCGTGGGAAGTGACGTATGCCGTAAAGCAGTCAGCACATTTGTAGCTGTTTTGTTTGGCAGGGTTCCAGCCACCCTTCTTAAAGTTTCTTAGTGCTGGTTAAAGTTATACGGACCCACTCAGGCCATGACATAGGTGTCATTCAATGAGCTGTAAGTCAACGTATAATCACAAAAGTTATGAAAATATTTTATGAAGGTTGAAAAATTACTTGCTGTTGCTTTAATGTTCTTGAATTTCTCTTAGCCTACTTCATCTTGTGAGACAGGTACTTCCTAAATAATGTCAAAACAAATGAAGCACTCATGTGAAAGCTGCATTTCTTTAAGAATAGTTTAGGCAGAGGTTTGTGTTAGTGGAGGTTTTTTCATTTTTTTTGGTTGCAGGTGGTCGTGTGGTCGCGTTACAGCTTCGCCAAGTACAAACGCGCACAATCTGTTCACTTCCACGACATCTGAAAATTCCCATGGATTACATCTAATTCTTGTGACAGATGGACAAATGGTGGCCGGTGTGTTAGTGTGTATGTCTGTGCTTGTGTGTGTGTGTGTGCATGAGAGAGCAGCTGGGAGAACGAGGTAAAACCTGCGTCCAACAGTCGGGTATATGGGATCGTACCAGCAGACACCTGTTTGAACACCCCCCACATTTACACACACACAGCCAGGACACTTGATACGTATGTAAGGGGGAGTCTCTGGTTGTGGGGGTGAGTGGGGGTCCTGAGCGAGACAGAGACAAATAGAGGAGGAATGGCAGAGTGGGAGAAAACAGCTGGATCAACTGAACGTTTCCGTTTTCTGTTTCCTCTCTCAGATTTGTGAGGAAACGTGGAGAGTTTTCAGCTCCAGTCCTGCATGAAGTTATTAATGGTAGACACACATGTGGTAGGAGGGCCTGACTTCACAAGCAGGATGGGATTTTTATTCTTTATAAGAACATAAAAAATATAAAAGTGTGACATTTTTGGGATTTATTTATTTTTTTAAATGAAGTCCAACAGCTGCTTGAGGTGGACTAAAACATGTCTGAACTTTAGTTATGTTTCCATCTGGTTGTCAGGCAAATTTTGAGCAAGCTTTAAAGTAGTAAAGTCTTCATCTTAATCATCTTAATTCTCAATATGTTTTAATGAATATTTTGTATGTGTTTCATTTAAAAAAGGCAGAAGGAAAAAACATCCTAAAGCTTTTTTATTCTTCCTGGATGAGCTTTTGGCTTTTTCTGAAACACAGTTGATGTGCTAAAGAGTAGATTTCCTGAATGGGGTTTTAACTTATTCTACTACTTCCTGTTTATTATACCCATATGTAACGTCTGATGAAATTAGGCCGCGTTCAGTCTGGTTCTCTTACTCCAAAGCAGTACATGTAAACATGCTTAACTTGCATCTTTTTTGTGCATATTTAATAGTTTGATAAAAAATATATAAATGGGAATGTTGCAAAAAAACAATAAAAAAAATCTCTCCTTTAGTTCAATTAATTTATTTTAGAAAACCCAGAAAACCCCCTCAATTTAAGCATTTTTTAGGCGCTATACTGGTTGGCCAAGCTAAAAGTTTGGCTGGAATATAAAAGTAAAGCAACTTGCAAATACTAAATAAAAAAAAGAATGTTATAGACAACAGGAAGCCGGTGAAGAAACTATGATTGATTTATGGAGGGAAGATTTATTTCCACATTCAGAGTAAGAATATGGTTGCAGTAATCCAGATTATCGAGATTTATAGGAACAGTTAACATTTATCCAAAGTATTCATGACCAGTTTTTGGAGAGAGTTTGTGAATTATAGCCTCAGTTTTCAATGCATAGAACGTCTGGCTAGATAAAAACGGCAATTTTTATAGATATTTGTGCCTCATGATTTTGACATTGATGAAAACAAAGTTAAGAAAGTCTCCAGAAAAACACAATGACAGCCGTTATGCATGGGAAGAAGGAGAGGTTTGAACCAGAAAATATCTCTATCTCCTAAATAAATGCTGTATCTAATAGGTAACTTAATAGCTTTTTCTTTTAAATTAAAGGCTCCAAAAATCTGGTATTTATTGCAATGTCAGTCAGTCATGTGGTACTATTAATCAGTCTAGTTTCAAAACAATACACAACACTTGTGACCAAGCAGTGCATCTTACAGCCAGTTAGTTATCTCTGGTTTGTCTGTCTTTTGTGAAAACGTCTGGTAATCAGAATTATCAGGAATGTTGGTAGTAATGCTGGGATATGGAGCTATAAACTTTGCTACTGCAGAGACAGTTGTCAGTCTGAGCTTTGCAGGCAGATAAACAGCTGAATCACATCTTGCGGATGCCTTGTTTACCCGTGCTGGTGTGGACGACGGTCCCGATTTGTTCAGTGGCAGAAAGCTTTCTGGAAACCAGGCTGAGTATACGCAGGAAGCTGCGGTGGCCTCTCGACCGCAGAGAATCAGTGGCAAGGCTGCAGGCAGACGACAGGTGAGCCGTTCCGCTCTCAGGCACGTCCCGTTGATATTCTAACCTATTGCACTTTCCCAGAGAGAGGACTCCCATGTGGAAAGGCAGCACTTTGATCCTGACAATGTGGAGCAGATCGCAGACGGCAGCGAACCCAACCGGTTCAGCATGTCGAGGAGAAAAGTGGAGGTTTCTGTTGGGGTGTCATAGAGGATAAATAACCTAAGATAAGCAGCCATTTATTTTTCTCCTTTTTGATTAGAATAATTTTTATTTTTTAATGCCTGAATTGTGACTCTTACGCTTTCAGTCTTGTGCATGTTGGCCTCACCTTAGAGCGATTATCCTTAAATGAAAGTCACTTAAATGAATGGAGGTTTTCCGTCAGACCGTACAATGGTTTCCATTCAGGAGGCGGCAGGTCGGAGCTTGGTAAGGTCCTGAACACACGGTGTTGAAATGTAGCACCCCTCTGCTTTGGCTGACCTCTGGGAGTTTAAAAAGACACGGGTCACTTCCTCCATCCACCTGGTAGGATGATGCCGGCTGATGATTTCTCACTTGGCCAGGCAACCTCACCTGGGGAGACTAGGCAACCTTCCAGGAAAAGGGATTTCACAATTTCTGAAATAAAGGGATAAAACGCTCAGTAATCAGTAAAAAAAAAAAAAAAGGGTGCCATTCTGCTTGTTTAGAAAAATCCAACTAGAAAAACTTTAGTGGGTCATGGCTGATGTCCCAAACCGAGAGGCTGCAGGAAGTTCATGGTAATTTTGATGGAGCTGCAGAGAACAACAACCCAGAACGGCCATTTTGGAGCTTCATACTTTGTTCTCATGTCATTCCCTTTTCAAAAACACACCCAGATTGTTGCTTTGTCTCATTCCCCCATGTTTGAGGAATCCCAGAATCTCCCCTCACAGCCATTTGAGTGTTGCTCCTGTAGTTAGTGGCCCAATTCCCACATGGCTCCACCGGACTAGCGGCAGCAGAAATTAGCAAAAACCATCAGGAAGTGCGTGAAAACATCCTGAGTTGCTGTTTTCCATAAACTATATTATATAATTGAAGCTCCTTTGACTTCCGCCTCAACAGTAGATGCAATATTGGAAATGTATTTATAAGACAAAATTTTAAAATCTTACATATAAAGCCTTCAACTGTAGACTAAACAAATGAAAAAAAGGATGTATGCGGGTGAAAAGTACGAACTAAACGATGTTCGGAAAAGATTTCTGTGTTTATTCATGTGAACTACAACTAAATTATCTATTAGTCAGCCTTTTTAAACTGTTAAAATAGTCACCACTTTTTTTTAAATATTAAGCTTAATGAACTTTATTACCCCCAGAGATTTTACATTAAAGAAGTTTCCCAAAACTTTTTGGTCAATTTGAAATTGTTAAAAAATGTAACAAAAACATATTTGTATGTGTTTAAATATGGACTGACCTTTTTTGTATCCTAATTTATTGGAAAAAAAGAGCTAAAAAGAGAACTGGCAACATAATTTATTGAATTGTAGGCCTTCAAATGCTACTGAACAGCTGTTGTTTGACCAGTTTAAGTGTTTGAGAGCCAGTTTCTTTAACAATCATTAAAAAAATCTCTGAGTCATTTTTGCCTGCATAGACAAGGAGGACTTTAAATTACTGTAATCCGAGTAATTAAGGGAAAGATTAGGATTTTAACACATATATAATCTATGTACTCTAACCTAAACTCACCCTCATGAGGAGCTTTTAAGTTTCAAATCGGGTGGAATAAAGGAGCATATTAGGCTTCAGATCTTTGCTGGAGGGTTTTAAGATGGAGACAATCCTTTGCCTTTGGTGCTGATAATTGCCCGCTTCTCTCATTTCCCTTCAGCACAAAAACTTTTGCTGTCTGGCTCCTCGTTTTCAGAGGGAGAGCTTCCACCTCCCTGGGGTGAGACTGAGCCACCTGTAAGCCTGGATTTCTACCCTGAGGAAGAGAACGTCACTCTGGTCCCATCAGATCCACTGGTGTCTGTCACTTTTAAGGCATGCTGTCAGAGTCAGATTGAACAATAGAGGCTTATTATTTCCTATGTACTAATTATTGGTTTCATTTCCAGAACAAAGCCTTACGTTGCAACAGGAGCGATACATTTAAAACAGCTTATAACCCCATGTGTTTTTCTAAAACCATGTCAATAAGAGGCTTACTAACCCCTTCAACCAGGACGAGGAAGTGAAGAGTGAGTAGGAATTTGAGCCAGGAAGAACTGCTGAATCCGAATGTTCTGCACATCAGGAGAGCGCGGCGCTTCAAAGCCGGTCCAAAGGTTAGGTGGTTCCCGCTAGCGTGGAGATCTCCAATCATTCAGAAAGGAAACACATTTCCAGATGCATGGGTACTCAAAAACAAAAGGATGAATACCTCTACCGTCAAAATGTTTACACTTTATCAGGACGTTTTTTTTACACTTGGATTCCCGCCTACAAACGGACAAACCCGAAAATCTCAGCGAAAACTCACGTGTCCACTAATCCATTAGTCCTAATAATATAAGTTAAAAAGATCATTTGGCAAAGATTTGCTATCGGGGGAAAAATGTTGTGGATCCCTCGAGAATTGGTTGCAAAACATGACATAATATTTGCCTGAATGAAGACCGCATTTCCCATGAGGACCAACAAATAGCATTGTAAAATCCTGATCTCCTGGTCGCCTGCAGTTAGATTGAAGTACGTTTCTGTTTCCAGTGGCTGTGTGAAGGATGATTAGTGATGAGGTAATGAATCTAATTGTGGTGAAACAATGTCATATGATGATTTTGAAAACAAGAAACCGGGGAAGTGACGTATGCCGTAAGGCAGTCAGCACATTTGTAGTAGTTTTGTGCGGCAGGGTCCCGCCACCCTCCTCAAAGTTTCTCAGTGCCGGTTAAAGTGATACAGATCCCCTCTGGGCCATGACAGAGGTGTCATTCAACGAGCTCTAAGTCGACATATAATCACAAAAGTTATGAAAACATTTTATGAAGGTATAAACGGTACTTAGTGTTCCTTTAAAATTAACTGGTAATGTTAATGTTTCAGTAACTTGTGAACTATAAAGGTTTGGTTCTTTAATTTGTTCTTAGAAGTGGGAGATTTATGCAGGTTATGGTTGTTACCAGAAGCGGTGTGTTCTAGTAAATATGTGTCGTGTTCTATGTTCTGTTTGTTGCGATTCTCAAAACTGTTATACTCAAAGTTGCATGCATCGATGCGTGTGTACCAAGTTCAGTTTGTATGATTCAGTGGTTTTCTTGAGGAATTGCGTTGATTGGCTGACTGTTGTAGCAATATTAAGACTTAATTGTCTCACAGAAACACACTTCATCAAAAGAGTGACTAGAGATGAGTAAAATGCTCCTTTACCTCAACATAATGATTTAATGAGAGCATCTTTGGTCTGATCCTGCTAATTTAGTCAGTAGCTCTATAATATATGACATTCATTGTTTTTAGGCACTGTTTTTGTAAATATCTCATGTGGCCACAGTAGTTATAAGATCTTGTGGGTCTACTATAAGTCAGATGATCTAAATGTGAGATTTTACACTGTCTTTTATCCTAAATACCACAAAAACCTACTTTTATTTTTCAATTCCACAACGTTCCCTGTTTGGCCACCTCGGGCTTCACTCCTAAAAAACTCTTGGGGACAAGACTTTGCGTCGAGCAGCGGACAAACAGCGAGCTTGCGACAAAGCCAGACGGAGATTTGAGATGTCACGCAGAAAGCCGCTCAGACCGGCAGACAGTTGGACGGTTGGGCCAGCAGACAGCCTGGCGGTGGGCGTCTCTCCGTTAACGAGGCCTGACAGCTTTCATGCAGGCTCATGCGGCGGTGAAAAGGAGGATCGGGCCAGATCCAGACCGTTTGATGTCAGGGTGGCGCTCGCGTTTGAAGTCCCTCCCGCTCATTTTGCCTCTTATTTGCTTTCTCTAAGCCCTGTTGTGTCAGACAGTTCCTCTGTGGCCTGAGCGGGGCCAGCTGGAGGCTTACAGTAACTCACAATGACAGTAAAAAACAAAGCACCTGCATCTGCCGCCTGGTACCCAAACCCCTCAGCCGGATTGTTGGATTTCCCAACATTCTTGTTGTTCTGGCCTTTTTCTTCACCCTGGAGCCGGAAAAAGTACAACTTCTTTTTTTTTTTTTTGTAGAGATATTCTGGTTTAAGCCAGGAAATCCCGGGCTGGCGTGCCAGCTTGGACGTGGTATTCATTGTCTGGCCGCTCGCTCACTGCCTCCATTGATGCTCTTCAT
The DNA here is from genome assembly GCA_032876305.1 of Orestias chungarensis. Taxonomy (NCBI): domain Eukaryota; kingdom Metazoa; phylum Chordata; class Actinopteri; order Cyprinodontiformes; family Cyprinodontidae; genus Orestias; species Orestias chungarensis. The sequence continues at coordinate 1,543,550 of JAVLVB010001306.1, forward strand.
CCAGCTGTAAAATCCGGTATGGGGGTAACGTGTGTGCTGGGTCGAAGTGGTCTGGATGTTTTTTAGGGACGGATGCAGCCGGCTCTGAAAACAGGATAAAAACAGGGCGGGTTTGAGAGGAGAGGCACCGACACCGGAGGGATAAAGAAACATGCCGTGTTGGCTTCCTGTGCGCTGAATCCCTCCTGTCCCCGTCCGTCTCTCTGTGGGTCCCAGCCATAGGTTTTCATGGTGCATTTCCCCTCTTCCACTGTGGACATTCTGCGGCTTTAACAAGGGGGCAGATTAGCATAACGGCCTCTGCAGGAGCCCTGTCAGCATTAAAACACACTTCCTCTGGAAGTGGTTTTCTGCATAATCTGTTCCTCCCACCGACACTTTAACGCCCCTCTTCAGTCAGTCTTTAGTGATAAACTGCACCTTTCTACTTTTTTCTGACTTCATCTGTCCAGCAGTTTTTAGGCCACACAACACTTGAAAGCTTCTAAAATAACACTGAAGACTTACTACAACATCAATAAGATTTAGTTTTAACAAATGTTTGCCTCTGCCTCTCTCATGTCTTCTTTTTTAAAGGTTATCCTGAACTATTTCTACAGGTTTATGCTGCTGGACGACAATCTGACCACTTTTTCTCCCTCTGCTACTTTTTCATTCCAACTAATTTTAATTATTTGTGTCGTTGTGCTTCTGCTATTCATTGTTTTACTTTAGTCTAATACAGACACTACACCCACATCAGCTTCTTTTTATGTTTCCTGTTTTGTCAAATGTTTCTAAAGGTGTCAACATGTTAAAACTGGGGTTTTCCTTTCCACTGTCACCACATGCATGCTGAGTATGTAAGGTCAATCACACAAAGCGAGCTATTGTCCACTTTCTTGACATGCTCGTCCAGGAGGAGTGAATGCTGCAAATCAATGACTCGATGCAATCTGCTGGGTTTCCTTAGATTGAAAAATGTAACGTAATTTAAACTTGAACTTACATTGCTTAATTGGAAAGTATGTGTAATTGGATGAAATTATTGTTTTTTCTGTTCTGAATTGGCACTGCATAGATCAACTGAGCTGAACTGATTCAGCCTGTTGGTTAACGAGTGACTGAGACCTCTTAAACCAACAGACTGATATATATGTTAGGTTTGCATGCATTGGATGGAAGGCTAACACTGTGTGGCTTTTTATTATGAACAGTGCACATATATTGGGATTCAGAGTTTGGGAATTCAAAGTGTTCTGATGCGGCAGGATGAAGAATGTCACTGGGAATTTAATGCCTCTGTTTATTGATTTATTTTCTTCTCATGAAAATACCAAACAATAGTCTTAAGATAAGATAAGATAAGATAGACTTTAATGATCCCGGAGGAAATTGTTTTGCCAGGGTTACAGAGTATCAAATAACAATTAACACAACACACTCATCTCACATACAACACAGTACAGTACACAATCAACATATAACAATAACTACACTACTATTTATCCCTCCTGCAGATGGAAGAGGAACTGTACAGTTTGATTGCCACAGGTAAGAAAGACCTCCTGTGGCGTTCTGTGGTGACTCTCGGTGGTCTCAGTCTCCGTCTGAAGGTGCTCTGACAGGCCGTCAGCGTGGCATGTAGGGGGTGGGAGGTGTTGTCCTTGATGCTGAGCAGCTTCCTCAGCATCCTCCTCTCTGACACCTCCACCACAGACTCCAGTTCCAGTCCCAGGACAGAGCCAGCTCTCCTGATGAGCTTGTTGAGTGTGTTGGTGTCAGCCGTCCTCAGCCGGCTGCCCCAGCACGCGACAGCGTAGAAGATGGCACTGGCGACCACAGAGTGGTAGAACATCTGCAGCATGGTCCTGCAGACGTTGAAAGATCTGAGCCTCCTTGCAATGACATTTCAAATTACCATTTGCTGTTTCAGTGTCAGATAATCCCTAGTCTGAGAGGTTGATCACAACCAGCTCTCCATCCAACGGGTCCAAGAGATCCCTTAACCTGAATTTTACCCTGAACACAAACTACGAGAAATCTGTTTAACTTGTGTTATATTATGTTTTAGCTTGCTTTAGACTAGGAATTAGTCACACTTACTGAACATTAGGTCGTATATAAGTGGATAAAATATATGCAAAATAAAAAGGAGAAAAAACGTGTTAATTATAGAGTTTTTTATGAGCACTGCTCACTCTGCTACTTTCTTCCTTTGTCCAATCTGCTTTAGTTACTGTTATTTCAACCTTGTTAACCTTTTGTTTTCTATTAGTGTTCGTTGCTCCATAGTAGCCACACCTGGTCTGGCGTTCTGTTAGCTGAGACAGCTTCTTGGAGGAGAACATTGGCTGAGATTCTGCCAGCTGTTGTGGAAGTGAGTTTCAACCCCTTACTTCCTCCAGGTCCGTTCTATCCAGTTACGAGACCCAACCAGTAAAACCAGCAAAGAATTTACCTTGTAAAAATAATGAGAAATGGTTATGTATAAAACAAGATTTGATATAAAAGTAATCAGTATACAATTATGCCAGTGGAACAGATACAGAGTGACATTCACCTTCAGTACCTGTATACTTAGCATATCATAGGGATGAACCAAGGGAAGCAAAGAATGGAGCGCGAGTCCTGCTTTTATCTATTCCTCACTCTGAACCCTCCTAAAGGGAGTCATCCTCTTGTATAAGTTTATCCTTGACTATGTGTTGGGTCTATGTGATCAGCAGTTATGTTGTGAAAGCTGTAGCTGTGAGCGGTGCAGCAGATAAACAAGGGCAGATATTTACTAAGGCCAGCAAAGAGATTATTAGAAAAGGTCACAGAATCATACATACAAAAATCATACAACCTTAACACAGCCACGCTCTACAACTGCTGCTATAAACCCTTTTTTTTCAGTGTCCTCTGCGTCTATTTTAGTTTTCTGTCTTTTCAAACCCCCAGTCGGTCGTGGCAGACGGCTGCTTGTACTGAGCCTGGTTCTGTTGGAGGTTTCTTCCTGTTAAAGTGAAGTTTTTCCTCTCCACTGTCGCTACATGTATGCTCAGTATGAGGGATTGATGTAAAGTCAACGACAACACAAGCCATTGTTTCTGTCTGCTGATTCCAGAGGAGTGAATGCTGCAAGTTAATGACTTTATGCAATCTGCTGGGGTTCCTTAGATTGGAAACTTTGTCAAACTGATTTGTAATGATGTATTTATGATTAGAATAGATTTTCATGTGAAGTGCCTTGAGACTACATCTGTTGTAAATTGGTGCCATATAAACAAAATGATTGATTTTTAACGTATACTACACATAAAAAGCTTTTGGTTTAATTTGGACTAGTTCAATATTCACAATAAAATTGTCACATTTTTGAATTTCTTAATCATCCATTAGTTAACCACAGGTTTTGATGTTTTTAAAGATTTTAGTCTAGAAACTTTGTTGAGTTTGCACGTTCTCACAATCCAGAGACTGATTTTATTTTTGGAATGTGGTGCTCTCCCACAACTCAAAATGTTCCACACAACTAATTTATAAACTTTTTTTTTTCATGTTCTTTGTGTATTAAGTTGGCAAGGGTGCAAATAAAGCCTACTCTCAAACCTAGTTTATGCAAAAGCCAAAGAGACGATGCTGCTTACATGTTATGTTTGTGAGGTGCAACAGTGGGGGAAACTGACTAACTAATGCACTCATCCCTGAACATCCCATCCCCTCACTGAAACACGGTGGTGGCAGCATCATGTGATAGAGATTGAAAGCTTAACTAATGTTGGGAATATAAATAAATAAATTACAGTGTTTTGTAAGAAAATACTTTAAAAACTTCAATCAAAAAGACCCACCTCTCTAGAGGACCGCAACCTTAAACATAGCACCTGAGCTGCGATTGAGTTCTTCAAATAAAAGCACTAGAAATAAAAGCCTAGACCGTAATCAAATTAAGAATCTTTGGCAAGGCTTTAAAGTTTATGTCCATTTGTTTCCTTCTAATTTGAGTTTCAGAAATATTGGGTTTTAGCTGGTAGAACCATAAACCGAAAGGCCTGTTGGTACATAAAGCACAGGATCTGTAGTTCTGATGATAAATGGATCGATATTTTTCTCTTCCAACATACAGTTAACCCCTTTGTGTTGTTTTTTTTCTTCCATTTTTAGAGGTTTGCTAATGTAGATCATCTTTCCATTGTCTTGTTTCCAGCTGCTAATGGGTTTTATCCAGGATTGCTGATTGCTGGGTTAAAAAAAACAAACAAACAAACAAACAAACATCTGCACAAGAAAAAGTGATGATAATCGGAAATCTTCTCTAAAGAGTTTTTCTGCCACAGAAAACATCATTAGTTAGAATCAAAATGTTAAACGAAACACTTTATAATGATTTTAATTGTGCTTAAATAACAAATCCATGCAGGATAATTTTACACACACATGCTTGTGGTGGATGGATCATGCAGAGAGCCAGAACCGGAGAGGAAACAGACTTGAGTGCATGTTTCAGGATTTCAGATCGGGTTTCTGCCTCTCGGCCTGCAGCGCCGGATGGGTTTGATTGCAGCAACAACCTCGGGCCAAATCTAATTAGCACGTTATTCACGGCAGGATGTCAGCTTCGTGTTTCAGCTTGAGCCACCACATCCATACCGCCCCGTGGTCAACCGGAGGAACCTGAGGGTGTCTCGGCATCCCGGCCCAGGAACCCTGGCAGCAACGCTTCGAGAGGGATAGGCACAGTCTAAACTGAGCTTAATGTAAATCGCTGTTTATCGTTGAGTGGAAGCAGATCATTATGGTGTTTTGAAGAGTGAGGGAAGAAAACACATTGTTTCCATCTAGGAGGAAGACAAGCATTTTCTTCGATTTCCAAATCGTACTCTCTAAAAGCCTTTAAAAGATAATACAGACTTAAAAAAAAAAAAAAGAAAATTGTTGAGAGAAGGCATCACTGAGTTTAAACGGGTAAATTTACTGGCACAAAAAGTTAGAAATAAAACTCAGGGCTCAGTTTGAGGTCTATTAAAGCAACAGTAAGTAACTTTTCAACCTTCATAAAACATTTTCATAACTTTTGTGATTATAAGTCGACTTACAGCTCGTTTATGGCCCGAGGGGCTCTGTATCGCTTTAACCGGAACTGAGAAACTTTGAGGAGGGTGGCAGGAACCCTGCCACTTACAACAAGTAGAAATGTGCTGACTAATTTATGGCAAACGTCAATTCCCCCGTTTCTTATTTCCAACATTATCATATGACATTGTTTCACCACAATTAGATTCTTTATCCAGGCGACCTGGAGATCAGAATTTTACGACACTATGCGCAAAACTGAAACTTCTTTTAAATGAAGTGCTTTGTAACTGAGCATTTTTAACAATCAGAAGAAAATACAGTTCTTGCTTCCCATCAGAGGAAAAGTAACAGTCAGGTACAGATCCTTACACTCAGTTTTAAACTGATGCATTAAAGTCGTGTGCATTAAAAAGCCAAAATTGGTTGCAAACACCATGCTAACATTGACAGACGTCAGTTACTACCTCTGTGAAGCAACTGTAACTGCCTATCAATATGGAAAGAGTTTTGATCCCTGTCCTACTTGAAATCGTCATCCGAATGACATTATTCCAACATGGACAACATTTAGGACAGCTGCCATCATCCTAGGAGCTGAAATGTCATTAAATATTACTTAAAGTCCATCTTATACTCTACAGATCTCTTATAGATTCTTATTTGTAGATATAAAATATAATTATCAGATAAAAACTAGGATAATATCGCTAAAGTGAATCTGATTGGTTGAAGGCAGACCTTTTAATGAGAACAATTATACAATAGAGAAGAACAACACGCTTACTGAATTTGTAAGTCTAAAATGTATTTACCATATCTTTGTGTTTTTAAGGAGGTTTTATTTTATATCTTCTTATCCAATGTTATTTTTCAACGCTGTGAGGTTTAAGATTAATGAAAGTGGCTCCATGATGCTTTGAATTGGATTCAGAGGTAGCCCTATATTGATATTATATTAATTACTCTACAATAAACCCATTGATCTATAGATGGCTAGACAGATTTTCATTTAAAAAAATTTATTTTATTTATTTTGTTTGACATTAATGAGAATGTGAACACCTTATTTTTTCTGTCATTTATTAATTAAATTAATTGCAATAAACAGAACATATTATTTGCTCACTTCTTTTTTCAGATTAGATAAAGACAGGAAGTGAGGTTTTCAGACATATAGGACAACGTAGCAAAGATGCTCACTTTGACAAAATGCTTTGTCAAAATCTATAGGCCACAACCTATTGGCTCAGTGGTGGAGTGGGAAGCAGACCTCAGTTGTCATTGTTTTTGTGTCAATACACTGTTAAATAAAGAAAAAGGTCAACCCCTAAAAATAAACCTGGATGGATGAGCCTTCCAGTATATTCCCATCCTTACTTTCGGGCATAGCGGAGAAATGTTAGGACAATTGAAAGGACCCTTCACTAACGAGCCTGCTAGTATAAAAGTTGATAATAACAGTAATGTTATCTTTGTTTAACCTGTTTCTTGGCTGTATAAGTTGGATTTGACAACCGCCAGACCAACAATCAAACATCATACAACTACCTCGCACCCTGTATCAGTAAAATGTTGTTTGTTTGACCTAATAATTGTTCTGACTAGAAAAATAATACAATGTAAAAACGAAAAACTAAATAAAAAGCAGAAAAGATTAAAATAAATGGTGTCAATTTGTAAACCTTTTCTTCCAAGAGATATGCATTAACCTATGCGATTATCAGTTATCATTAACCACAGACTAGCGTTAGTCGCAATTTTACCCACATTTCATCAATGAAGTGAAATCTTTGGCAAGATTTTACTGCATTTAGCAACAGTTTGATTTTTAAACAGAGTCGCTCAAAGTTCGTGGCGACTCTCCTGATTGGCAGTGGTAAAGTTTATGGTTTATATGGCAAGTGTTTCCTCTGTTTGCGAAACTGTTTGATGACGGACAGTCAGGAAATCAATAGACAGAGATAAGCCAGCAGATGGTGATGCATGCAGGTAAAGATGGTGGATCGTTGATCCAGGAAAGAGAAACCAGGGACTGGAGGAATGCAAGGAGGAAGATGATGCAGACGTTACTAAAGAGGGAGTGTTTACCACTTAATGTGAGGAAATCACTCTTCCTAAACTCCTCCTGATTACTGCTGATGAGGATCAGCTGTGAGCCTCACCTGCAGTCGCATCCTTGTGCAGAGGAAACTCACACACGTCAACTCTCAGCCGGAAAGGTGAATAACATCCATATGAACTGGAACTGAAAAACGCAGGTGTCTCCAAGCGCGGAAATCCATTTCAGCAGACTTTAGCTTATAAAGACATGTGACTTCTACCCAAATGCTGAGGTTAAAGATCAGAGTTTAGCTCTGCCTTTGCCTGACCTGAAGGGCCTTCGCCATTCATGCAGACCAGACTTTAAGCTTTGCTCCTATGAGACACAATCACATGGGAGGGATAACCCGTTTAATAAACTGTCTGGCTTGAAAAGTATTTCAAATATTTCTGATACAAAAGAGTAGTAGTTGTTTTAGTGTTCGGATGAATAGGATTTAAATCACACGTCTGTTATTTACATGGTTTTAAATACAAATCAAAATCTCACATTTTCAAAATGTAAAAAAAAAATTGAAAATAAAGTTACCTTTTGGATATTAAACTGAAAGTTTTGAATTAAAAAAAATCATGTTTGACAAAATTTAAGAGCATTAACAAGAATGAAAAGATTAAATATAATATAGACTTGTAGACTAAAGAACACAATAAATAAAAGGCAGATTACAACAAAAAAGGTTCTCTGCAACATTTATACTAATAAATCCAGATATTTCCATTAAATAATCCTAATCCTGATTCTAAATCGCTGTGAAAAGTTCTCAGCAGGAGCTATGTTCACCTGACCTAACCCTACCTGTAGTGATTCTTGTTTAAAAAGTCTTTCCTCCTCCTCAGTTTCTATTCTCCAGCATGAGCCTCGGGGATCACGAGACTTCGGTCAAATGTCAAACACACCAAACTCAACTTTCTGGGAAACCAGTTTATACAATTTGAGGAGCAGAGATCTAACTCAAAAGATCTCAGATTGCATTGATTGTTTACTTCTTTTTCCCTTGCATTTCATGTTTATATAAAGGTTGTTGTAATTATTTCCTTTTTAGATCTTTTTTTGATATTGTTAAACCTTTTTTCTGAATGACATGAAAAACTGTTTTATTCTCTTCACTGCAGATTTTTTTAGTAGGGGTTGAGTAAGGGTTCATATATTTTCTAAACACAACAGCTTAAAAGATGTTAAACTGAAGACATGTGCGGGGACTTTACATAATTTCCAACCTCAAAAGAACAATTCTGCAGCAGTTTCACTGAGGTTTACGATAAAGAAAGCTGCAGTCTGTATCTTGTAGTAGGCCTCAAAACTGGTTTCCAGCAAAATGTGACCTTCATGTTCATAGATTAAGGTTTAGATTTTTATAGTAGCTTTCTCTGGCCTGATACTGGGAAAAAAGCTCACATCGAATTCAAGGACTTTCCGGGATTTAGTTGCAGCAAGAAAACAACTGTATATTTTATCTGGACTGAGAACCGCTGTTCAATCATTGTTCAATCAGTTATTCAAGCTGTGGTCTTGAAAAAAAAAAACATAGTGATAATATAAACATAGCTCAAACAGGGTTTACATCTCACAATTAAGGTGATGTTAATATGTTTTGTCAGAAAATTGAGAAGTTTTCTATATTGGCTTGGAGAATGTTAAAAAATCAGAAATGTATTCAAGGTTTCTTAGTTTAATAAAAAAAAAAAGTTAATCTAAAGCTGTTTAGTTTAATAAAAATATAGAAAACGAATCTATAGTTGTTTAGGTAAATAAAATGAGAAGGATTTTTAGGTTGTTTAAAAAATATAAAACAGATATATGATTCCTCAAGTTTATTGAAAGTTACAACTTATCTTTTGCTTAATCAAAAAATATTAAATTGATCTAAAGTTGCTTTGGCATTTATTAGCACACCAACCAAAAGTTTTGAAGGTTTAAAAAGTTCAAACCTCCATTAAAATACTTACTAATGATGTTGCAGTCATGTTTGTAATGTTGGAATAAAAATTGGACTCGATTAACTTCTTCCTCAGTAGAAAATAAATTTTTTATTACTATTATTATCATTGCCACAGAAAATGTAGAAATACATGAGAAAAACACAACAACAACAACTGCAAGCATGCAGAAAGAATCTATGAAATTGAACGGAGACCTAAACAATTTTTGACCCCAGATCTTCAAAACTTCCTACAAAAGATGAAAACACAAAATGAGGACCAGAGGAAATTTGGTTCTCCAACCAGAAATCTCAGCTGAGTCAGAGCTGAACATCAAACCCAGAAGTCATCGTTTCTCATTTTGTAGGACACTCTGTTCAAAGCTTTTTTTGTACGAGGAAACATATGGAGTCTCTCCTCTGCAGGACATAATTGTTGGACGATTGTTTCCAACAAACTCCCAAAAGCTCAGAGCTGATAGATGAGCTGAGACCGGACCGGATCCTGTCTGCTCTCCGACTCTTTCCTGAACTCTTCCTCCTCACCTGCTTTCAGCTGGTTCATTCATGGGTAGGAGTCCAGTTACTTCACACTGGTGTGAAATATCAGGAATGCAACAAAAGCATGAAACAAAGGAAGTAATTGGGGAATAAATCAATAGATGAATAAATAAGAATCAAGAATTTGTTTATTTATATAGCGTCAATTTACAACAATGTTGTCCTGAGGCACTTTACAAGAAAATCTGTTCAAATCATAGATACATAATAAAAAAATCAGTTTAAAGAAAGTTTCCTATCTAAGGAAACCCAGCAGATTGAATCGAGTCATTGACCTCCGGAATCCGTTTACTGAAACAATGCCTTGTGCTTTTGTTGACTTTACGTACTGAGCATGCAATAAATAAAAAAAACAATAAAAACTCAAAAAATGGAAGGAATAATGTTGTCTTTATACAGGGTTAATTTTTATTGTGCATAACGAAAAGCACAAACAAAATCTAACATCTTTTAAATTGCATTTGAATTTATTATATTTTACCTTTAAATCATTGTTGATAGATTTCTAAAAGCTTTAGCTACAGTAGATTGAATACACAGGTTTTTGCAGCACTTAATAGCTCATGAGAAGGTAAAGCCAACTTACTCTCCATCCACAGAACCAGAATGAAACACAGAGTTTAAACAACTTCCCACTTTTGATTTTATGAAGGAAGATAAGATTCAGATTATTTTTCCTCATTCTTCTAATTTATAAGAGGGATCAAGATAAATTACAATGGTGGATTAGTCCTGAATAGATGCACTGTTAACATATTTCCTTGTCATTACTATTAAATTGTGTGTTTTTATGAAGATATCCTTACTGTCTTTGCAGTTAAGCTGTGGGACAGCAAATGTCTTTAGCATCAGAAACTCACCCTCTCATCCTGTCCTGACCATAGAGGCTCTTTTAACTGACAATTATTTACATTTGAAACATGAAATCGGTTGTCAGGACAAGGTATGGGACATGCAAACATGAGGAGGAAGGAGCTTAGATTGAAATTCGTGGCCTACATGCAAAGAGGAACACTACCGTGAATACATCCCCAGTACTGTTGCTCATGGTGGGGGCAGGATAATGCTGTGGGGAGGATTCTCTTCAGCAAGAACAGAAAGGTTCCTCAGAGTTAACTTAAAGATGCATGGAGCTAAAAACACAGCATTTCAAGCAGAAACCCTGATAGGGGTGGAAAAAACGTATTATCGCAAATAAATTCTCATGGATAATTCACATCGCAAGAAATTTTGTGGGCTGCAATAAATGTTGCCTAATATATTTGGTGTAATGAACTAGCATTTGAACTACCATTGTGCTAATGTAATCTTCAGATGCTCACACCAGGCAATAATGATGTTGATGATAAAGGTTGCACTGATGGACGCACTGATGAGAGACAGAAAATAAGAAAAATAGACAGATTTTGCAGCTGATATTGTTACTAAAACATTTACATAAATTATCTCCAGCACCTAATTTTCAAATATTGTGCTGCCCAACCAAACAAAAACTATCAAATACCAACAAAGAACATGTACGTAACATCCAAAAAATAGGTCATGTCAGTGCAGGTTAATCATGCAATCCAGACTGAATTTAAATTTTTGTCCAAACTTAAAATTCTGCTACGGTGGTACGTATCGACGTATTGAGGTCACTTCTTCTCGTTGCACTGCATGTCTGTCGGTGCCTGTCAGCTCTCCGCTCTCTTGTATTACTCAGATTTCTCTGTACTGAGACTTTTCTAGCCCATTCTAACCACATCTGCACATTAATTACACATTTTTGTTGCTCCAATTCATGTTTTTAGAAACAGTAATTGTCCTAAACAGGCATATTTTGCATAGTGAGCCCTCGCTAGCTTAGTTAGCTTAACTTTCAATCAGATTTATTAATTAATCCCAGGTCTACTAATAGTTATAGTTCCTTTGAATATTTAACCATTCCTCAACCAAACTTTAAAAGAACTAAACCCCTTATGTTTGTTATTTTGTATGGTTCTGCAGGTCCTTATTCAGAATTTATAGATCATATCTCAGATTTTTTATCTGAATTAGTATTAAACACTGATAAAGTCATTATAGTGAGAGATTTTAACATTAATCTTGACACTTAAAATGACCGTAATGTAGCCTTTAATGCCATTTTAGACTCAGTTGGCTTCACTCAAAAAATCTAGACACCTACCAACTCTCTTGGTCATACTTTAGACCTAGTGTTTACACTTTGAGTGTGAAAAGCCATAGTAATGCCTCATGACCCTCTCTTTTCTGACCATTTTTTGATAACTTTTGAATTCTTTTTCACTGACTAGTCAAAATCTGAAGGAAAATCTCTTATAGTAGGTGTCAATCAGACAATGCTTCTACAACTTTTAAAGAATCCATTCCACCATTAATTTCTTCAGTATCTCAGAGAAACACATTGGATGGTAGCAATTAATTTCATGCCCTACACAAATTGATGCTCTTGTTTATAATATTACATCCTCATTGTGTATTGCATTACACAACGTAGCCCCCATTAAAAGGAAAGTGATTACTTATACAGCAGGAGGTTGACTCCCTAGTTTAATTTAGAACTTTGTATATTGAAGAAGAACACCAGGAAATTGGAGTAGAAATGGGGGACTTCACTTTTAGAGGAGTCCTATTTATCCTGGAAAAACAGCGTGCTTCTGTACTAAAGGACCCTTCGCCCACTTAGATCTGCATATTTTACATTATTAATAGAGGAGAATAAGAACAATCGTAGTTTTCTTTTTAATACAGTTGCCAAACTTACAACAATTGAAAACTGTGTTATATCATCCATTCCTCAATCTCTTAGCTGTAATGACTTTATGGAATTCCTTATTGATAAAATTGAATCTATTAAAACAAAAATTGATGGCATCCTCCCAAACATAACTACTGCCTCAGTAAGTGAGGAGGCACTGAATGTGGCTCTGGTGCCTGATCTCTGTTTAAAGTGTTTAAAGAAGAATTTCATATTATTATTAGCCACATTTTGGATATGATTAGTTTTTCATTAGTGAATGGCTATGTACCAGAGACTTTTAAGGTAGCTATAATAAAATTCTTACTAAATTCCAGACCCATATCCAATCTTCCTATTTTATCTAAAGTCCTTGAAAAAATTGTTGTTAATCAACTGAGAGAGCATTTGAGGAATAATGACCTATTTTAAGAATTTCAGTCAGATTTCAGAGCTTATCATAGCACTGAGACAGCTCTCCTTAAAGTCACAAATGATGTTCTCATGGCCTCAGACAATGGACTCGTGTATTCTAGTTCTGTTAGATCTCAGTGCTGCTTTTGAGACAGTCGATCACAATATCCCCAAATGCACTGCAGGGATCAAGGGAACAGCACTAGGCTGGTTTAAATTGTATTTGTCTGATAGATCCCAGTTTGTTCATCTAAATGACAAATCTTCTCCACAATGTAAGGTTACTTGTGGAGTACCACACGTTTCCGTACTTGGCCCAATTCTATTTATTATATATATATATATATATACACACTCAATATTGGTAAAATCATCAGACGGCATGGTGTTATTTTTTTCTGTTAAGCTGATGATGCACAACTGTATTTATCCATAAATCCTGATGATTCCAGTCCGTTTGGTAGATTACAGGGATGTATTGAAAACATAAAAATCTGGATTACTTTAAACTTTCTGCTCTTGAACTATGAAAAGACAGAAATTGTTATCTTTCGACCACAACCTCTAAAAAAGAAACTGCTAAGTCAACCCCTTAAACTGGAGAGAATTAATTTGGCCTCTGGTAACAATGTAAAGAACCTTGCTGTTATTTTTGATTTGGACATGTCTTATAAGTCACATATAAAACATGTTTCTAAGATTTTCTTCTTTCTTTGGAATATAGCCAAAAATAGAAATGTAATGTAATTGTAATGATGTATCTATGATTTGAATATTTTCTTGCCTTGAAACAACATCTGTTGTAAATTAGCGCTATATAAATGAACTGATTATTTATTCTTGATTTTTGATAGAACTTCCCACTCAGAGAGCCTAAAACTTTTAAATCCAATATGGCCGCTGGGTTGGAACAAAACAAACAAAGAAATATGCAGGAAAAGCAACAGATACACTGTGCGATCTTTATCCTAATCAGAAATACTTTGCAGTAGAGCTTCAAAATTTGACCTCTTGGACTTCTGGCATGCTGTTAACTCGGATGGGACGTCCTTTCCAGCTCCCATCTCCAACATTTGAGGTAATTGGAACCATCATTGTCAATAAGAAGTTCATCATAAAATTAAGTGATCTTCAATAGTGTGTTATAAATACTTTATTTTTTTCTGTGGCAATATAAACCACAGGGTAAAAAGGGTTCCATAAACTTTTTTTTTGACATCCTGCAGCCAGAGTGAAAACTCATATTCACAGATGCTCGCCATCCAGAGAAGAAAAGCTGTTACAAGACATCCTGAATAACTTGCATTTGAGGTGACGGTAGAACCTCAATCTATAAAGTTTTCCTTCACTTCACATTTATGCTCTACTTTGTGTCTACATTTTTCATAAAACCTCTATAAAACCACAGACCAAATGAGAAAAAGTCCACACTGTATGAATATTTCAGTACATAAAATCACTTTTTTGAAACTAAGGCTTGAAGGTTATCAATATGCACGATCTAGGTGTTTTATAAGGTGAAAAGTTAAGGCTGAGTATATGTAATAGGAACGCAGGTGCAGGAGTTGGAAAAAAAAATACAGAAAATGACACGTCTGCTGGGAAATCAGGCTATGGCAGCTGATCAAATTTATACAGAACAGAGAAATAAGAAATAAGCATTTAAAAGTAATTGAAAAAGAGCCTAAATAAGATAAATATGTAAGATTATTATTAGAAATAACTTAAAAACCAGACAAAAGGTTCACAAAGGTTCCGGAAACCAACCGGTTTGAGAATTTTATTGTGATTGGAAGAACAAGTATCACATTTTCATCAACTTATTCATTAATTTGAATCTCTTTTTGTTGGAGCTCTGCATTGGTATTTAGATTTCAGTTTTGTTTTTTGAACACAAAGGTTTGTGTGCTTTGAGGACAGAGTCGGATAATTAAAGACGGAACATCATGGCGGCTAATGGGATGTAAAAGCCTCAACAGCTTCTCCTGTAGTTTTTATTGTCCAACATATTCATCAGTCCATTTTTTAAGAACCCCCCGCTGTCCACACAAAGTCGTCTTTGTCTCAGATAAATATGCAAAAAAGAAAACTATGAGATCTAAAAAACAACAGCAGAAAAAGTCATGTGTCAGGGGTTTGAGTTGCTGTTTCCAGGTTGTCCTCAGAGGGCGCTCGAGTTCCTGCTTGCTGGAGCGCTGGCTTCACCTGTGCAGTTCCTGCGCAGGTGATCCACATCACTGATCAGCTGAGCAGCATTTAAGGAGCGGTGGATCTACTTCTCGTCGCCTGAGTGTTAAGTTGCTACCGGTAACAGTGTTTTCCTCAGCACCACTTTCTCAAGCTATCTAGTTTCTAGTGTTTCCTAGTTAATCTCTTGACTCTCAGCTTTCGTGTTGCTACTAACGTTTTCCCCTCGTGTTTTTCCATTTTAACCAAAGTCTACTTATCCACCACTGTCTGCAAGATTGCAGAAACCAAACTTACCCACCTCATTTGCCGCTTACCGATCGTCCTCTTCAGCTCTGGTCACCACTCCGCTCGCTCAGCTCGCTCAGCTCGATCTTCCCGCTCCAGCAAGAACCACCTGCACATCCTAGACCATCAGGATTACAGTAACTCAGACACTCTCAGTCTTCCTGGCGTCTCCCTTGGATCTTCCACAAGTAAGTCAACTTCAAATCACCAAGGCTCACCTCATGCTCCAATTAACCATCTCTGTCTCCATCCAGAAGCCGCCCGTTTTCCCCCGTGACGTCTCCAGCCGGTTCCCTTGTTGCTGGCTTGCCGTTTACCTTCTGGGTTCCCTCCAGACCGTCCATCTACAATCTCTCAATAAAATTACTAATAAATTACTTCTACTCATGAGAGTTCTCTGTTTATGTGGGTCAGAAGGTTACGTAATATGACATCATGAGCTGATTTTGCCTAATCCTGCCTCCGAGATGTTTTGAAATCTTACACTAAATATCCTCTCCGCTCTCATCAAAACTCATTACGTCCCCTCATCTACATAATCCTCATTAATCCTACTTGTACTCTTGAGCAAAGTGTTAAAAAAAAAACTCTCTTTGAAATGAGAGTCCGCCTCATTCCTGCTTTGGTGCCTCCAGACAAAAAAAACAATCTCTGGAGACCAGTAAAAACGTCAAATTCAATTATGCCTTTCTCTGTTTTTTTTTTTAGGGATGCCACACACACACACACACACACACACACACACACACACACACACACACACACACACACACACACACACACACACACA
>JAVLVB010001306.1:1565080-1584774 GCA_032876305.1 Orestias chungarensis
TACAGTTTAAATCTCGGCCAGCGCACCGGTCCACACACTGAGGGTGGGAGATGAGTGTTCTGTGGCTCAAAGACTGAAGCCGTGAAATGCTACCAGTGAAAGCTCGGCGCTGGTCGCTTCATTGAGTTGTCAATCTGCCCGCCAGGTCTCAGGATGATGAGAGCTGTCTGACAGAGACAGGAGGGGTGTGGATGACCTAATGCTCCGCCGCCTCCACCCCTTTTCTTTCTCCTGGAGGAGCAGTGAGTGACCCCCCCCCCCCGCTGGTTAATAATGCGGCCCCGTGGAGCAGATGAGGTGGACCGACCGGTGCTTGGACACTGCGTGGCTGGACGGGCGTGAGGAGGACAAAAGACTACGGAGACTAAGAAGAGACTAAAATAAAAGCTGCAAAACAACGACAGAAAATACCAGAACCCTCAACCAGCACAGATAAATCTCATTTATAGATGCAGGATTATTTAAAGCAACAATTTTAGAACTGTGGAAAGAAAATTTAATATATTATTTATGATCTTCCAGCTTTTAGGGGTGGTTTCCCTGCCAGAACAAGACAAGTAACATTAACATCCAAAATAAAAGAAAATAAAACCTTTTAATTATGATTTGCTTTACCTGTAGCTTTTAACTGACCTAAATCTAAAGAAAATACTAAACACTATAATGTCTAAGGATCACTGAGAAACAAGCCTAGAAGAGGTTTATACAGGTTGTTTCGGACAATAGCAGAGAAAGCAGTTGTCTGTCCTACCATCACAAACGTAATTGTTTGGAGTTTTCAGCACAGATTTTCTGTGGAACTGTGGTTTTTCAGGTCAATCTGTTTAGAAAGAAAGGATTACATTTTGGGAAACTCTAACTATGATGTAAAGTGGAGGTTCTGTGATGTTGTGGATCCATGGCATCGTCAGGAAAATCTGGTGGGTTTACCAGACAAGTGAAAATAGTCACTCATTCGAACTTTTAGATGGAAAACGATGCATTTGTTAGCGGTGTGAAGCGAGGCTACTTTGGTGGCATCTTTGTCTTCTGCTTTAATTTTCAGGGACACATAAACATAGACTTTAAAATACTTCTGTTAGTTGATAAGTTACTGAAGGGCTCAGCACAGACATACATTACAGTCATCGCATCAAACTTCAAGACTCAGGTCTTCCTTTTCCAGCTTAATCTGCATTACCAGAACAAGAAACCCAGCATGGAGAAGCAGCGTTCAGTTTTTATGCTGCTCTAATCTGGAAGAAAATCAGAGAAAGCTGCAGATCTGCGGAAACACTGAGTTCTTTTAAATTGCAGCTAAAAACGCACTTGTTCAAGGTTTCATTTGATGAATAAGAATCTAGAACAAGGTTAAATAAACATGAGTGTTGATTATTCTCAATGATTGTGATCATCTTCTGTGCAATTCTGATTGTTCTCAGAGATTTTGAAGACAAAATGTGATGCAAATTCACCAGGTGCCTTCATCAATGCAGCTTTTGCATTTTCATATTGGAAGGTTTTCATCAGAACAATAAATAACAAAATGATTTAAAACCACAGGAAGAAGAAGGATCAAGAGCCAAATCACCAAAGTAGAAAGTTTAACCAGGTCGCAACATCTTGTCACCTCCCCCACTGTCTCTGTCCATCTTAGATCAACTCTGGACGCTTGGCTTTTGTCCTGTATGACAGCTTGACGTCTCTGTCCGTCACCGAGACACAGACACAAAGACAGTCACAACAACACAAAGCTGCCGGCAGTCGCCAGCCCGCGTTCCCGACAGTTTCCCATTCAAATGGTACGTGTCAATCTTGACGTGACAGTCGTGATGAAGACTTTCAGACAGAGGAAGCTCATTGACATTTCTACTCAGTTTTTATGCGGAACAGCAAAATGTGGTGAAGTGGAAGAAAAATTAAGCTAGCTCTTGGAAAGATGTTCCAGAAAAGTGTCATCAGAACCGGGTTTCACTGCAGCCACAGCGAGGAGTGTCTCTACCAGTTTATAGCTGAATATCTTTGCATTTCCACTGCTTAATGCTGCCAACATAATGCTTTAGTACGGAAATTGAACGTACTAAGTGTAGCTTTAAACACTTACACACTTCTCGTGAAGCCCATATTTCTTTATCTGTAATAGAAAGTGTTTTTAATTGGTCAAATGAAGATTTAACATGTTATCTTTTCTCCTCATATGGCTTTTTACATGTTTTTACTAAATGGCATTAGCCAGTTTACCCCGAAACTGGCTAAAGGCAACTTCAAATGTGTCATTTTGCAGCTTTCTTTATCCCTCTCTTTCATAAAAGTCAGATTTGATCTCTTCAGATTCTTAATAGACCAATTCTGTCTGCTTTGTTGCTCCAACTCGATGCAGTTTTTCTCTAACAAAACTCGGAGGCCTTCACAGAACAGCTGGATTTACTCTGAGAATGCATCACAAACGAGTCTACCACTATTTAGGAGCTTTAACGGATGTCGCTCATTGGTATCAAGGTAACTGGGAAGATTTAAAATGCAAGCCACACTTATTAGATTTATATTATATTTACTCACGCCTTTATACATAAATAAAATATCCTTGCTCAGTTAAAAAGTATTTATACAACAATAAATAAATTATGGTGTATACGTTTAATACGTTGATTTATTCTCATAAACTGTGAATACAGAGGTAGAAAGTTGAATTGTTTCCTGCGAGAGTCCAGCGTAGTCATTGTGAATGCGATCAACTGACAAATGATGGTAAATAAAAAGGTGCTAAACATAGCATGTGACCATATAATCTGTTGAAGCCCACATCGTATACCTCTCCGTTGATACGACGTCTGGTTTCATGTAAATCTCGTCTTTATATTTGAGATTCAAATTTGGCTCAGAGGGCTAATAGATGGACAAAGGAGCAAGGAGGATTTGCATGGGACGAGGTACAGTTTGTGTGCAAAGCTTCCACTGACTTCACTTTACTCATCTTTAGCAATTAAATATTAAGGAGAAACTTTATCTAGAAAATACATAATCTAGTCAACAGCTATTCATTTTAGCACTATGTAGTTTTGCAAAAAGGCATAAATCAGATTATTGTGGTCAAAAAACATTTGTTAAAATTAAGATCTTTGTCGCTGACTCCATTTGCAAACTTTAATCATGCTTTTCATGTTCATTTACACATAATGGCTTCTTCCTCACTGATTGGTCTTTCAGCCCATGTCAATCCAAAACCTATTTTGATGTGGATGATACAGTTTTTAACCAGCCTCAGCTCCTGTCTCGTTTATGAACAGGAAACTCAGTTTCCCTCGATGGTTTGAATCTACATTTATCTCACCCTATCTTCTTCATCCTATGACACAAACATTATCCACTTCAGTCTGTCATCCTTGGGGTCTTCCTCTGTTACTTACACTTTGGCAGCTCCATCTGTAACATTTAATTTCCTAAAGGGACTAAAAAGGGTTTTTGATTTGATTCAATCCTTCCTGCTAATATCCAATATCTCTTCTCAAAACATGTCCGAGCAATTTCCAATTTACTTTTTATAAATCTTCACGAGAATCCATGATATTTGCAAACCTCAAAACAGATTTTGTTTCTACTGTTCAGTAAATGAGACCTTTAAAACTAAAAATTTCATATAAATTTTAGTGTATGAAAACGAATGACTTAAAAGAAACTTCAGAAAAAAAATCTTCTCTTATTAAATTTGGAAAATTGAAATTATTTTTGTAATCTCACTTAAATCTTTTAAAGGTTGGTCTGATTTAATGTTGGATGAAAGAGTTTTGTGTATTCATACAATGTAAGTAAATATCTGACTCAACTAATGGTATTAAAGAAACACTAAAGAAGTTTCAGCTTTGGTTGATTTTGTGGACAAAAGCGGTAATGTTTATCCTGAAGGAAGACTACATTTCCCGTGATGACCAGGGCATGGAGTTGTAAAATCCTGATTTGTTCGCCCGCAGTTGGATTGAAGTACATTACTGTTTCCAGTGGCTGTGTGAAGCATGAATAAAGATGAGGTGAGAGATGAGGTGATGAATCTAATTGTGGTGAAACAATGTCATATGATGATGTTGAAAATAAGAAACGGGGGAAGTGACGTATGCCGTAAAGCAGTCAGATCATTTGTAGTTTCGTGTGGCAGAGTTCCTGCCACCCTCCTCAATGTGGCTTAGTGCCAGTTAAAGTGATACGGACCCCCTCGGGCCATGACAGAGGTGTCATTCAACAAGCTGTGAGTCAACGTATAATCACAAAAGTTGTGAAAATATTTCATGAAGTTTGAAAAGTTACTTAGTGTTAATTTAAATCCTGAAAAGCTGATTTTGATCAGCTTTTATATTGATCAATATATTAGAAAAATGACTACAATATTTCATAAAACAGATTATGAACTCAATCACAGCCAGTAGATTATTTAAGAAAATTTAAGAGGAGGATTCAAACTTTTTTAGATGTAGTTCAATTAATTTGCTGTCCTCATTGTCATTTTAATGCATTTATTTGTTTTGTGCTGTCCTCATTGGCATTTTGATGCATTTATAGGTTTTAGGAACATGTGTTTTCACTTTAAAGTTCTGGAAATAAACCTAATTAGATAATTAAGCATGTTTCTTTTCTCCATATTGCACATCTATTTAAATAACTGATGAATGTACAAATTTTTATTTTATTTTGAAGGTTGACAAACATCCTAGTTTTATTTATGGGCTTTAAAATGAAGGATAAAAGTAAGAATGAGCAGATAAGATTATCACAATCATGTTATTGATATCTGGACATTTATTTTTCTGTGTCAAAAGAAACTATTTTATAACTGCAGTTAAAAGAAAGACAGTCTATGTTTCCAGAGTGTCAGATCTGGAGTGTTTTTCTGGGCTTGGCAGCAGCGGGTTTATTTGGCCTTCCAGGCAGTGATGCGGTGAGCGGCAGCCCAGGAGACTGACGAGGAATGTGGCAGAAGGTCTCATCAGGGCTTTTCAAAAGACAGCCGAAAAAGCCTCACTGAGAGCCTCCCAAAGCAAAAACAACAAAAAAAGCCCTCCAACCTCTCGCTCTGCCGGACCTCACACGGCTGCTCTTCTTCAGATCCACTAACTCCTGTACAAGATTACTCTCTCTCAGAGCACAAAACACTTTTTCCGTGCATAATTAAAAGTATTAATCAAGCTAGAAGATGGCAAAGCTGAAGAAAGTCGATTGAATTTCCTCAATTATTCTACAAAAAGCCAGATTAAAACATGGAAACATGTTCTAAATTAATCAGTTTCATCCCCAAAAAATGTGCGGATTGTCAGATTTAGATGAATTTTCTGGTTCTGGTAAATAAATAAATAAATATGAATAGTTATGTTTTAAGGAAAACAATAAGCTTGTTTTTCTCTTGTTTTCGTATGTTAGCCATCACTCTCTGTGGTTCGTTTTAGACCTTCAAAACTGCTTGTTAAGTGTCTGGAAAACATCGAGGTTTATCTTATAATAGACCCTCCAGAAATAGGTCTGTTAGAAAGCTCTTCCTTCATTCAGGCTTAGCAAAATCACAAGTCCTTCCCAAGCAGACACTAGAATTACACAAATACCATGACTAGATTGGGGATTTTAGCTTGATTTAATCACAAGAGAATACAAAAGATTAGAAATAGACATAACATCGCAGTGGTGTTGCTCCAATATAATTAAACTATTTAAAACTGTAAGTGTAGGCTAACAACAGGCAACATTACAAACAGTTTTCAACAGTGAAGAGTGAGAGCAGCAGAATAAAAGCTATCATTGTTCATGACTATGAAGCTTAAGGTGTAACAAAAATACTTAATTTAACTCTAATTTAACTCCCCAAAAACAGCCCGAAATGAGAAAATGTTTCAACTTTCAACTACAAAAAAAACAGCATTAATCGGAATGGTTTTTTTCCCAGACTGGTTTAGATTGGCTGATTTAACAAATTTTGTCCTAACGATAAAATCTCAACCAGCTCATAAATCTCAACTTGATGAGCTTAAATCAAAGACACACTTTACCGTCACTACTTTTCTTATGTTTTGGGTGTTTCTAACAAGTCTTTGGTAACTTTTCGCTTGCTTTTTCTGATTTATTTCTTTAAAGTTTGTAGATTTCTGTACATACAGAAGAATATAATTATGTCAAGCCCAAACCTCAAACACTACAAAAAGAAAGAGTCCTGAAAACTGTGCCGTATTCCGTTTAAATTCAGAAGACATGAAGATTTATCAGATTAAAAAGAAAGTCAAAACCTCGTTGTCTTGTTTACAGCAGTATTTAGAGAACTATTCTCTCTCTTTTTACCTCTTCCCACAAAAAAGCTAAAAAATCTTAACAGTACTTATTAATACTTGAGGTTTTACAGTAATTTTGCCTAAAATTAACCATTAAAGTAAATTATTGTGCCTGTTTTACAGATATGCATTCTCCCCACTAGATCATTATCTTAGCAGTGGTTGGATATGGATAGTTGACACTTAGCACATTTGTTAAGAGTTCAACCAATCCGACGGCATAAAATAAAACATTACAATAAAGCCAGTGTTTCCTGCTCCTGACATGCCGCTCTTCTTCTCGTCTCACCTTTTAATTGCTCACCGGCCCTGTCAGGACGTTCTGGCGCTGTGTTTCCTCCCTAACAGCTCACACAGAAAGGCCTCTGTTAGCCACAGTGTTGAGCAACACGTTTGCTGAACTTCATATAACTATGCTTGTCTCTTTATTCATAAGCTAATACAGCGTCCTCCATACTTTATAAAAAATATTATTAGCTGTCTTTTATGATGATTTTTCTGTCTACTTTTTTGTCTTTGGTTCTTTTATTCCTTACTCCTTTTAATCTCTTTTTGCAGCTTGGGCTGTTAGAAATTGGCTATTTAAATCGATTTAATTTGACCTCGAGGATGTCTAAAAGATTTAGTTCTACTTACAGTCTTTTATAAGCTTTAACAGAATTTTCACAGAATTAACCTGCGGGAGCTGACATGACCATAATTTTCTGTCGAACCATTTCTGAATGATGCCACAATATTGTTTAATTAATAGATAGTTGTATTTATATTGTTTTATTTTAAAATATATTGATTTATATATATTGATTTTGTATTCAATATTTTTAAAGATGTTCTTGTTAGCAGTGTAGTTTTTTTTGTCAGGGCCAGGAAGAAGCACCACAGATTTACTTTCACAGGTGGAGCCTTACAGCTTTCCCTGTAACATTATGTTTAACAATAAACTTTAATCAAAATTAACAGATGTTTCCTGCTGTTAAAGCTCTTGTGTTAAGAATCTAAATGTATTTGTTCACTTAAATATTTAGCACACAGAATAACCACACATGCTTTTAATGTCTTGTTGTCATAACGACTCAGATTCAGGACATTAGTTAACATGAATAGCAGTGGGTAAATTTTTTTTCTAGCTACAGCTGCCATCAGATTGTTTTGAGTCTTCATATTAATTTGTTGATGGCTGAAATCATGAGATTTTCTCCTAGAAATAAGCCTCCAGCTGCTTCTTCTCAGTTTACAGGATGAGGTACTGTAGCAAATAAATATAATCACAATATCTGAAGAGAAGTACTCCTTTATTTTATTATTTCCTGAAAATCAATTAGAGAAAGTGTATTTCTAACCGTCCTAAAGTCAAGCAAATACAGTGCCAGCTCCTACATATACATGCAAAATAAAAGGGGTTAAATAGGTTCACAAAAATACAGCATGATGAGAAGCAGCTGTAGCATTTTTATTGAGAAAACCATATATATTATTATTATTATTTTTTTACATTACAGTCAGATTTGATTAGTTTTATCTCTTTTATTTAGACCTGTTTAAACTTTAGTAAGGTTTTTCTGCCGCCCCCTAGCGGGATGGCACCAAGGGCGGTGAGCCATATCACTTAATTAATAATCTATCTCTGGTACCATAGTTTATCAGATCGGTGTGAAATAAAAGAACTGAGCAGGAGTTGAGGATTGCTTTGGAAAATACAAATTTTAAATGGACAAACACGTGTTTTACTGACAGTAATCCTGCTTTTTTTCCATCATATTCAGTGTGTCTTTGTCTTTAGATCATTAACGTCTCCCCGGCTGTCGTCCCCCTCTCTGTCTCTGTGCGGACTGACCCATAGCTGTGCTGTCGGAGTTCGGTCACGGTTTGAGCCTCTCGGTCACCGGGGCTCTCGCCGGACTGTCTGCAGCCTTGAAGCAGAAACAAACCCCAGACTCAGACCCATGTTTGGATGCAGACAATTGAACTGATAAAACTGTGGCTTTAGAGGCATTGTTTGTGTGCATCTGAGCTTGACATTTGCATAGCTTTTTGGAAAACTGTTACGCAGGCTCCAAAATTATGAACTGGAAAAACCAGCTACTTAAAAGTAGATAGATGTTCTGACAGTCATTAAAAAGCCTTATTGATACATTTCACCTCCCTCGGAAGACAAAACCTTGCAGGAAGCAGAAGGACAAGCTGAATACGAGAAGCAAAGGCGGGGTCTTAGAATACCTCTTACTTTTGGGTTTTAAGCAGGACGTTTCAGAAACGTTACCACAGAGACGCATGAGTTGTGGTGTTCCTCTGGCCGCATTTTGTATCATTTCTACTGGACTTTCCATGATGCCTGCTCTCCGTTTCTCATTATTAAGAGCCTGAAGAGTCTTCCAGCTAGCTTTTTGTTACATTTGTTATTAATTACATTTTTATGTCTTCATTTCAAAACATTTGCACCTCTAAGTCAGAATCATCTCAAAGTGCAGTAATACTGTTACTTTAAATGTCCAATGCCATATAATTTGTTTTTGAAGAAACATCTACACTTCTTATAAATTGAAAGAGTAAAGTTTAATGGACAGAATTCATTTGAAGCATCATAAATAACTAAATAACATAAATAACACCTTAATTAATCTGAATGTTAATCCCTTCTTGTCACAAAGTCCCTGGTGAAGTTTCATCTCCCTCTCTATGTGAAGCTTTAGTGTGATCGGTCATTGGAATGTTTGTTCATGTTTATTGTGTATGGACAGCATTGTTATCTCTTTGCTCTGATTACTCCAATTCCAGAAGCTCTTCACCCTCATTATACAACATTCCCACAGATTAACGTTTATTGTTATGTATGCATATGCATACATATCTTCCCTCTCTCCACCTCTTCCTTTAAAATCTCTTCGCCCACATATTTAACTTGGTTTTTTTTCCCTTTCAAATCAGTCTCCATGTTTATTACAGATAATTTAAACACCTTAAGGAATTTATATTAAAGTTTTTTTGTTTACACATTTATCAGGTGAATATGGCTGTGTAAACTGCAATGCTTCACTTGTGAAAGTAAAACCAATTGGGCTTCACGCTGGAACTCAGAAAGTATTACTGAGTTCCACATTGCCAGAACAGGACTCGTAAAAATAAACACATAAATAAATATAAACTTCCAGAAGCTGTTTTTTTCAGTGAGCAAGTTTGATAGTTAAGAGGATTAATTGTCTGAGGCCGTAAGGTAAAACTTACATCTGCATCTCGGCGAGCATAGGATCTAAGCAATTTTTAGCTTCAAATAACTGACAAAAAGCAGAAAATATTAATATTTATACAGTTTATATAAGGGAAAATAAGTCAAATAAGAGAAAATAAGTCAAATGAGTCAGCTGTTTGAGCTAACATGTGGATTACAGAGGGGTTTAGGTGACTTCTTGGTGTTTTCTAACTAAACTCTGAATGTTTTCCTTGCATTAGTTTGGTTGAGACCACAAGAGTAACAGCTGTAGGTCTTCTTTCTCAGTTTTAAGGCACCTGTTGTTTCGTCAACATCTGTGAATACAACAGCAGAGATGGTTTGTTTTAATTAACCTCCTGCTGTGACTATCTTTTTCATCCCAGGCTATGTTTTGTTCTTTTCTATATAAAGTGATGTCTTAGATCTCAGACATACGATGTAGTATGCACAGAGGCATTGCTTGAAACTTTGCTATAAATGTGCATCTTTGAAATATTGATGTTTCTCATATGAGACAGAATAAATGTCTGGTTTGTTGCTGAACAACATGAAACCCTGCAGTATTGGGACTTTGGAGGACAGGTAAATGCTTCTTCAACATGTTTGACTTACAGAGGTCATGTAAACACGATTTCTACTCAGAGACTCTTTGTTTAACAGAGGTAACATTTGACTTTGCTGTTTGCTTGCCTCCTTAGGAACAATGTTTTTGAAGAGTTTCCCATCAGGCTGATATTTGTATGCAACCCTCAGGTACAATCCGCGAATTGGCAACCTGTTTTTTTATTTTTTACAATTATACAATATAATACTCTACAACACATTGAAACCAAAGAACAAAACCTGCTTTCAGGCACTAGCATTTGTTTAACAAATAAAAGTATAAATGTTCTCATAGTGAAAAAAAAACAATTTTCTTACAAATAATTTCTTTAAACTATTAATTTTCATCCTTAATACAAAGTACACTCTGACAAATTGTAACTTGTTATATATTTTCTGCGCTATAAGGCAAACTGCATAATAAGACATAATAAGACACTGTTCACAACTTCACTTTGAACGGCACTTTTATATGCCATGATTTTTGTGCCAACATGCAGTGATACTCATTTTAGAGCTCAGTTCTAATATGAAGGAAGGAATAATCACTTTAAGCGTGTGCGCACAAATCTCACACGGTCGTGTCACGTACTGATCAATGACCCGAGCAGAGGTGGATTTATTGTACGGGATGAATACTAAACTGTATACAAACAGAGACCAGATAATCCGGAAACGGGGAATATGCCGGACAATAACTGGAACGTAAACAACAAATACTGCAGAGGAACGTGAAAACTATTAAACGCTAAAAGAACAAAACAATAGAAATAAGCAAACCAGCGGAATAACACGGGATGGGAAAAATAAAGACAATAAACAAACTGATAACAACAATAAATGACGCGAGGGGAAACGGAGGAAACGAAGAAGCAAAACTCAGAAGAAATAAACAATTAAAACAAACAACAAAGAGGGACGCGAGGTAAAACCTGAGGCAACGCAGAAACAAAACCCCTATCGAAACAACAGGAGAATGGGAACGGAGAAAAATTATTGAGGAGAGAGAGAACTAAGACAGAGAACCAAGCGGGCCGGAGGGGAGCTTACTGGGAGACGTGAGGACTGGCAGGAGAAGGAGAACAGAGACTACGAGGTGAGGTAAGGTAACGGACGATCCAGCGGTGAGTGAATGAATGAATGATGCTTAAATATTGAGCAGCAGGAGGTGGAGCAGTGGAGAAGATGACTAGATGATTAAAGACAGGTGCAAGTAATAACGAGATAAGACAGAGAGAGAAGAGGGACAAAAAAAATCACAAAACAAACAAAACAATATGTGAAGCAGTAAAGCTGTGAAAGGTTAACCGCATTATAGCCATGGTTTACTAAACACAACAATCTTGACTAAAGGTGAATTATCGTTTGAATTGTAACGCAATATTCAAATAAAGCTTTTACATTTAATAAAATTTTACACATAAATTACTCTATTTTTAGCTGTCTGCTAAAGTAATTTTGCCGGTTGCGTGTTTGTTGGTTCTGTTAGTTCAGTACAATGGCTGGCTCTGTAACAGGAAGCAAAACCAGTTTGATTAATTTGATTTTTGTTTCATAATTTATAGCAGATATCAGTCCACTGTAGTTACCATGCTTCTCAAACATTGTGTCTATCTTAAAAAACTAATTATGTTTGATGTTTAGATGTTTTGGTACTGGTTTTGGTGGAGAGTGAACCTTTTGCTCAGTCTTCAACCATTTGCCGTCTCTAACAGGTATGCCATTTATTATTCTTGTTCATTCATCTCTTCGCTTAAAATCTACATTTTATTCACCCTATTCATCGGAAGGGTTCACTTTGTTCTTTGACATCACTCATCAAACTACATGCACCATGGTTAAGATGGCTGATTTCTAACTTAATTTTCCAAGCAGCCACGGTTCATTTCTGCAACCAGATGCAGTTACTTAGTTACTTGGTTACTTGTCAAGTTGTAACAACCTGTAAAAGAAAAAAACTGCTGAGATTATTACCCTAGAATAGTTTTTTTTTTTTAGGTAAAAAGATGGTTAGACTATCTGTTGACCTCATCTTTAAAGTTTGGATAAACTGTTACTCTGAGTGATCTGATCTTGCTTCCTCATCAAGCAGGCAAAAAGAATGAGGATCAGTTGACCTTCACAGTAAAGCCAATTAGACTGAACTTAAGTGTGGAGATCATGTTTTGTGCACATCTGGCAGTGCAGACGTGCCTGACAGTTCAAGTCTTTCCTCGGTGAGAGTCTGAGCGTTACGTGATTTTCAGGCAGATCGTGAGGCTAGATTTCCTGCCCTAAGGAGTTTAGGTCTGTGGTGCGTGGAAGGTTCTCACCGTTCTGCTCACAAATCTAAAACCTTTACCAAGGAGCTCTGCAGACCGGAAAACCGACTGCTAAGGTCCAAACAGAGATGATCCAGATAACTCTGGAAATACATAAATATGTGTGAAACAGAGCGTTCGGCTAATGCTGTTACATTTCAACACACTTTGCCCAAGGTTGAAAAACTTTCTCTGCATCTTATCTGTGATGATTTGTGTGCATAAATAAAGTTGAATTAACTGGTAATTAGGATTTATACTCTGTGCAAACTTTAAATTTCAAAACGTTTCATACTTTTCAGGACTCTAATTCATAAATAGGTTAAATTACAATGTTATGAAAAATTTTCTGATGTTGTCAAACTTTAAATGAAACAAATAGTAGAATGGACAGATCGAACAGTGGAGTGATGGATGGTGAGAGAATAAATGAATGGATCAATAAATGAATGGATGGATAAAAAGATCAGTTTTATCAGAACAGAGAAGAAATCTTGAACTAAAAATATTTTTACACAAAATGTTATTTTTTAAGACATTTCTGTATTGTTGAAGTGTTGTGCATGTCAAATGTAAATGTGTTAACTTTAAACCATGTTTTAATATAAATTGAATCATAATGATGTTATACCGTGCGTCTGTCCTGTGCTCGCATGATGTACGGTGATCTTTTCAAACCTCATCACATAACACACAAGAGCATGAGAAGATTTAGCCCACTGTGTTTTTACTCTAGTTAATTATATGTTTAGTATATTGTTGAGAAATTCCAACTTCGAAATAACATTAATTTAAATTTTTTGTCCCTCTAATTTGTGAAAATAGTTTTGTCTTGACACATAATGGGAACTAAAAAACATCTCTGGGATTAACCACAATGTTTAAACATTTGTTTTTATATTCACTCATCACACGATTTTGGGTTTTTAATTCATTTGTTTCAGATTTGTAGATTAAAAGGAAAGACCAAACATTGCAAAAAAAAGAATAAGCAGGACATATTAAAGGCTGGATCAAATCACAACTTAACGATCAAGCATCTTATTAAAGATTTGATTTGTTAGAGGGACATTTAAAGAGTGAATTCCCCCCTAGGACGATATGTCCGCATTTGGGTTTGTGTCGTCAGAAAGGCTTTAAAGAACAAAAAGAGCAGAAGATTAGGGCTGTCGCCACTCACATTTCCTCCTCCATAATTAAAATCTGTAATTATCCATCCAGTTGAGAGGTCCTCCTCTTGTTTATGTTGAACAGACACCCATGCCTTCAACACCTCTGCTGAGCATCAGGATGTCACAGTCACCATCACATCAACTCCCACAGCAATCAATTTCCACTTTTTATTATTCCTCCCACATGCAACAACATTCGGCTGTAATTATGAAAACAAACCGGGCCGTTTTATTGGCCGGCAGAGTGGGAAGCTTCACACTCACTCACACTAAACTATATTTAGTCACAGTCTAAGGTTAAAGAGCAGAAGCAACGAAGCAGACAGGTTGTGAGAATCTAACGTTATCTTTTATCAACAAAAATAAAATGTTTCAAAGGCAGGAAATTTTTTATTAACAAGACAAGAAAGTAGAGAAGACACAAAAGCAGAAGCTGGGACAAATCTAACTGGCTCAAACTTGTTAAATAATGGATTAACTGTAATTACCTACATTGGTGAACATGTGACATGCTTTATTCTGGACCTGAAATTTGCAATAACTTCTGATTTTTACATAACAAAAATCTTTCTTGCTGTGTCTCCTGTTACTTCTCTGGACGAGGTTCTGTCCCAAGTGGTGGAGTTTAAGTATCTTGGAGAGAAGAGAGCAGAGCAGAAAGGTGAAGCTCTTGGTTTAGTTGTCGATCTATGTTTTAATCCTCATTGCAAAATTATTTGATTCATGCAATTATTGGATTAATCCTGTTAAAGGGAAGTTTTTCTTCTCCATTGTCGCTACATTCATGCTCAATATGATGAATTGATGTAAAATAAAAATAAAACAAGCAAGCTATCCCTTTGGTGTGCTGACTCCAGAGGAGTGAATGCTGCCTACCAATTAGTCAATGGTAGGTTTTCTTAGATTTGAAACTTTGATGGATGGATGGATGGATGGATGGATGGATGCATGGATGGATGGATGCATGGATGGATGGATGGGTGCATGGATGCATGGATGGATGGATGGTTGGATGGATGGATGGTTGGATGGAGGGATGGATGGATGGATGGATGGATGCATGGATGGATGGATGGATGGATGGATGGATGGATGGATGGAAGGGGTTCTGTTAGGCCCAGTTTAGCGTTTCTTAAAAGAGCCACAAGATCTTTGATTTATCCTGAAAGGAAAAATTAAAATAATTTCCCTGCGTTATTATTCTTGGTTCATTCACACATGAGCTTCCAGGCTACAGTCGGATGTAGTTAAAGCCTAACGGGCCTAAATTGCTACCTGGACGTTCCGCGCCATTAGCCGCCCCTCTGAGGGGAAAGTGCAGGTTATAAAGATGAAGTTTGAGCAGAGATATTCTCATCCCACGTCCGCTGACGCACATGCAGCTTAACGAGGTCCAATCAGTCGTATCCTCTGGGCTTCACAGATGAAAAGAGCCTCTTTATAAAAATAAACAGCAATTGTTGACGTCAGCACTTTCAAATCATAGTTTTAGCTTTGTTTTATTAGAAGAGAGTGGTTTAAGCAAGGTGTTTCCCACTGAAAGACTCAGGTTTTAAAAATATTGTATATAGTATATTAAGAATATCCTTTGAATCACATGGATCCAGTTTTTGTTTTACATAATATTAATTAGCTAGCTAAAGGCTTAGCTTAAATCCCTTCCACCTGTTATCAAGTGAAGGGCTGTAAATATTTACTTTTACAGAGCACAGGGTTAAAAATTAGCATCTTTAATGGTTTTCTAATTATCTAAAGTGTGCGTGTCGAAAGGGAACTCATTTTTAGTTTAGGATTAACTTTTTTGTGTCGGTTTTTATACATTTTTAAATGAAAAATCTTAGAATTCAGCTCAAAGTCTGGTCCTGTCTATTCGTTGGTAAATGAAAATTGCTTCACTCTCTGGGACACACATCCATCCATTTTTCTTTTTAAAGTATTCCGTCTCCTATATTATTGGTGCATGTGGTTGTCTTATAGGAAGTGGTTGCTGTTGTTTATTGAAAGTGGGCGTGAGAGCTGCATTTCTAGCACATTATTTATGAGACCTCTATGTTCCTCCTTTGTCTTTACAGCTGTGGTTTCCTCTCTGCTGAGAGTCTCTTTGTCGCCACACTCACAAACACCAGCAGTCTTTGTGTTCACGCCCTGGAAATTCATGGACAAGTCTGGAGACATTGGACATAATCATGGAGACGTGTCAAACTCATCCGGCCACCTGCTGCATTTCCTGCTAGTTTTGACTTTTACTAAACCAAGAACAACTGACTATTAAGAACGAATGAGCAGCCGTGGTGCTGAAATGGAGATTGATGTGATTACATTTATATCACAACAGGTTCCTCTGACATAACTGTTACAAACTAAAGGCTGCAACAGGGGGACCCAAAATTTCTTCCAACAAAGCTTAATGATATTTAAATTAAAGTTTATTAAAATAAAATGTAATAATTTAGCCAAAAATAAACACAGCTTCTGATAGAACTCGTTGTCAGAGGACACAAACAGGATAAATACCATGAAGGCAGAGGCGGCAGATGAATATGAAAGCTACGCAAAGAGCAGAAATCCAGGAACAGAAACAGGGACTGATGTCCATAAAATAAAAAAAACAGCAAAGTATCCAACAGGAAAGGCTAACAGGAAAATCCAAGGGTGAAACCTGTCAAAAGAAACACAATAACAAAACATGGAACGCTCGACACATACTAGCAAAGGACTTTCAATAATCTGGCAACGGTAACTGGTTTAAGTTATGATTTCAAAGACTAGAAAGCTGGTGGGAAGCATGAGGTCAGCACAGGTGGGATGAATGAATTATCAGAGTAAAAGAAGAGGGACTGAATGTAAACAAACTAGTCACCTTGCCAGAATCATGACAATAATAAACACGGGAATGTAGTGTAAACATATCGCACGTTAAAAAGTTTACGCAAAGGAGGGTAAACCACAAAGGGCTGTCATCTAAATGCTGTATTCAGGAGTTTAAATGAAAAGTTGAGTGAAAACAAAGTTTGATCAGAATCTTAACATTTTATTACTAAAACAACTTTTTAAATTTGTCCCTTGTATATTGTAGCTCAGGAAAAGCTTTTTATCTGTAAAAAACGTTTAGATTAACAGCAAGCAATTTATTAATGAGTAGAGCAGTTAAAATGTTTATGTTGACAGAAATAAATCATTTCAACATTTCAATGATTTTATAACTCATTAAACTGCACCTGCAGGTTTCATAACTTTAAGGTATTTGTTCGCTCTCAATTTTTTACAAAATAACTTATATACTTATATACTATATAAATAGTTTATTTGAAGTGACATTTATGAAAGACAGAAAATCTTGTTTGCAAAAGTGTAAAAGGTACGATATAAGCAATGTCGCAGACTCCAATAGCTGTTTATAGTGTTGATACCAATCAAGATATTTGGACTCAAGATTATTATTTTTCTCCATAAAAGTTAATTTCTGATTATATAAAAACATGTCATGTCAAAGTTAAAATGGCACCTGATGTAAAAACCCTCAGAAGTTATTAGGTTTAAGAATGGAAAAAAGGTAAACAAAACAAAAATATAATTAGAGAAAAGCTGGGATTGATGCCAAAAGTTTAGTTTTAAAGTTTTTATGCTTTGAAAACCTATAAAACCCAAACACTTCACAATTGTGAAAACAACACCAACTTCCACCCAAACCGCCCTTCTTGTTTTTTTCAACAAATGCAGGGAAGCCAGTTTACCTTATTCAATGGTTTTATTGCTCTCCCCTGTGGTCTCCAGTATGCCTGACATGAGTTATTGACACAGGCAGGATGCATAAATCTGCTTTGACAGCCCCCCAGTCAGCCAGGAAACAGTGCAGTCAGTCAGTCAGTCAGTTGGTCCAGATTCAGTGTTGTGGCTTGATCTGCAGACGGGCGAGAGTCAGGACGCCGGCCTGTCAGTCAGTGAAGCTGGCTGACAGATTTAGTGCATTAAGTGCAGCTCATGCAATATCCAAGACGATGTAGGACATAATTATGAATGAGGATTTATGAAAGATGGTTTGAACTAACGGCTGAAAGGTTTACACGCTTATGTATCGATGAACACATTAGTTATGGCTCAGAGCACTCTGGCGTCTCTACCACCATTGCACATCTAGAGACTATAGATCTGGAGATTTTCCTATTGTTCCTTGCACAACACCATAAGCAGCGTCAGTTTGGATCGACAGCAAGTCTCAATTTGAGTTTGATTAGGCCTTTGCTCTCCTTCCCTCCTGTTTCTGGTCTCTCTCCAGGAATTACCTGCTTTTAGCTGCAGCTATCCTCCCATCTGACCAAAGCAGGAGGCTACAACCAACGTAGAGATGGTGCGTTCAGGGTGTCATACGCTAAAGGTCGAAACAGTATTTTGGTTTAATTTAAAACAAATCCTGGACAAGAAACAAGATCTCTTAGGTAGTCTGTTCTTCCTGCTACACATGGAGCAAACAATGGTTTACCAGTCTGGCTCTTGACTTCCTCAGTCATACAAACTCTGAGCAAACATTTAAAATGTTGAAAAATTAAAAAAGATTTGGAGCAGATCCTCCATGCTACACAAAACATTATTTCTTCAGTATTGACATGGTTGAAATACATAGGAAGTAGACTAAGTTTGCTGCATCAGAACTTTTTCCCTCTGAGCCAAAATCTCCCTCAAGTGAGGATTAAAAACATTTTTGGGGGAAAATTTGGGATTTAAATTTAGCTGTTTCCATTAACTTTCCCTAATGTGATGCTTCGATGAGAGAATGATCCACTTGTGATTAATGTCTACCTTTGATTATTGTAATAGTTAAACATACGCAAAAGAAATCTTTAAAACGTATAAAAACTTCAAGCCACATTCAAGTACTTTGTGGCATTGAATCTTCTTCTTTTAACTAAAAAAGGATGACGGAACATTTTGGTATATTTGACAAAAGTCCTTTATTCAGGCTTAAAAAATGTTCATCAATTAAAATGATTTGTAGCAAACTGTTTCTTTTTTTAAGCTGACCTCTCTATGCACATTTACAATAAAAAGCTGTGTTTTTATCGCTAAAGAAGAAGAAAACCCTTTCAGATATCACCCGCTGAGGCCGGAAAGGGAATAAATCTTCAGGTATTTGTGTGCTGAAGCTAGAAGTGCCCCCATAAGTCATCCTGCCATGTAAGTTACTGAATAACCAACTGTCTCGCTGGCTGACTGTCTGGCTGACGGGGCAGTCAGGTGATTACAGGGACGCCATTGGGTTTTATAGCTGAATAATATGGCCACTGTTCATTCTCTGTCGTCCCGTGAGGATATAGACGGGACCGACGGGGGAGTGATTAAGATTTTAGGGAGCTGCCTGGCTGGTTTAGGGGTTAGAGGGTAAAGAGTGGGGATTTATTGAAGCCATAAATTAAACCCAGATGTCTCCCCCTCAATACCTCCTTCCTCTATTACATTCTTTTGTAGCCGTTTCCTCCTTCAGTCGTAGAGTTTCATAAAAAGATTTATCAAATCTTGGAGAAGCTGGAAACCCCACACGAAGCTCAGGAGACAACAAGGCTTTTCAGGGCAAACCTAACATTGGTGTCAGAAAACGTTTAAATGACTCGAGCAGAGATTGGATTGAGTAAATAAAACGACTTATTGTCCGGGATGAATATTGAACATAAACATGAACATACACAGGGACTACAGGAAAACCGGAAACGGAACAACGCGGAAATAAACCAAACAGAGAGCCGAAGCGGGACAACTAAATGTAAACAAAGGATTCAAGGATTCATATTTGTCATTCTACATACATGATGGTACATGAAGTGGAACGAAATTACGTACTCACGGTACTATTCCACCCAAGAGCTAATATTAAAATAGATAAAATAAGTTAAAAAAATAAAATTAAAATTAAAATAAATAAAATCGAAGCAAAGTAAGTAAAATAGGTATATACGGTGTTAAAGTGCGTGTATTGTAGTCCGTGCAGTGGTTTGTTCAGGATGAGTTCAAGAGTCTAACAGCTTCAGGAATGAAGCTGTTTCTGAGACGGGTTGTTCTACACTTGATGCTCCGCAGCCTCCTGCCTGAGGGGAGCAGAACAAAAAGTGAGTGTGCTGGGTGTGTAGGATCCTTCCTG